>NDGN011405435.1:0-19509 GCA_002564285.1 Tympanoctomys barrerae | reverse complement strand
TTTTGTATTTTTTAGGGAAGGGTCTACAGGGTGTCAGAGTCTCACTACTAGCTCAGACTTGTAATGATCTGCCTGTTTACAGCCCCCCAAGAGCTGGGATTACAGGGATGCACTATCAAGCCCAGTCTCAATTGCTGTCTTAGCACACCCCAGGGTCAGGGTCAGCACAGTGGGCCCGGGGATCGAACCCCTGTCCCCTATGCCCAGTTGTAGGCGCTTTAATCCACTGAGTTATTTGGTTCACCCTCTTTATTTGTAAAGTAGAAATAACAATAAACCTGAAGCCCACACTTCTAAAATTTTCAGTGTCAGAAGAAATAATATATGTAACATTTAAAACATACCTAAATAAATGTCACCTGTCATTGTCATTATCACCATCAGTACAATCGACCCATTCTTTTGTGCAATTTACAGGTTTAACAGGGAGTTAAATCTATAAATTGGCCTCTGTCCCTATTCAAATTTTATTACTAAAACGTAATAAAGAGGCTTTGTTCCATTTATTTTGATTTTTAAAATTATCCTAACATGTTCTCCAAAATGACACTAAGTCACTGGTATTTTTACTTTAATTCCCTACATAAGGAATTCAAGTGTATATGACCATCATTTTAAGACAAAGATTTGAGGGAAACACTAAGCCATTTTGGGGGGCAAATAAACAGAAGTAGAGTCTCTGTACTATCTTTCAGAATTCCAAGTCAATCAGACCTGCATTTCCGTTCTCTTCCTACTGTTTCTTTAGAATGACTCGGCCTCACTCATCCAATCTGGAAAGTGGGACTAATCTTTCTTTCTTACTGCTGGGCAGTTTAAAAAAATTTTTTTTTTTATGAGCAGAATATATTTACTGGGGGAAAGAAAGCTCCTGTCCAAGAGAGGGATAGAAGGTGGAACGGAGCAGGTTTCCCAGGAAGCTGTGTCTTCCAGGGATTATTTATTTATTTATTTTTGGCAGAACCAGGGATTGATCTCAGGCCCTTGCGCTTGCCAGGCAAGCATTTATTCTACTGAGCTATCTCCCCAGCCTTTAAACAAGGCAGATTTTTTTTTTTTTTTTTTTTGCGAAATTGGGGATTGAACTCAGGACCCTGCGCTTGAGAGGCAGGTGCTTATTCTACTGAGTTATCACTCTAACCCTCTTCCAGGGATTTTTAGAGTAAAACCATGTGGTGAGGCAGGTCAAAGGTGGAGACCATGGGAACTCGCTTAGATGGGCATGAGGTAGAACATAACTTTGGTCAACTAGTGAGATTACAGACACCATGGCTCAGGTAAAGTTGATTAAATCCAAGAGCAAATGGGAAGCAGGTCAGATAGCAAGTGGGCATGGCGGGTAGGCATGAATGCAGAGCGGGGCTTGTCCTGTATGGAGCTGGATTAGTGACTTCCAGGTGTACTTCAGGTGATTCATTTAGAACATCATGTGTGTGGCTGCTGGGCAGTTTAAATGAAGTCATTAAGATGTAAAAGGAAAATAAATAGTTGGTGCTTGTAACCCAAACCACCTTAGGAGGCCAAAGTCTCTGACCAGGGAAGGGAGGAGACATATGGATGCTTTCAGTGTAAACTAGTAGGTGGAGTTTGGGGAAGACTGAAGTGTCTCTCTCCTGGGACATTCTGATTTCATTGTGCATAACTAAATTCATGATGGCCAAGCATTTTATACACATGGTATTGAGCAATTTCCTATTTGGTAGTTCAGCAGTTTCTATATGAAAGCGATCTGGCAGGTAGAAAAGGCCAGAAACACACAAGGCTCTAGGGATTTGGTGTCTAAGTGAGTTCAGGCTGCTATAACAAAAACATCTCAGATTAGATGGCTGAGGCAACAGACATTTGTCCTGAAGGAAGGGAAACACAACAGCAGGGTGCTGGCTCCTGGCTAGGGCCAGGCTTTTGTCCTCGCATAGGAGAGGGTCTTGGGAGATGCAGGCTCCTTCCTGTCTCTTCTTATCAGGGCTTTGACCTCATCACAAAGGCTCTTCTTGACAGCATAATCATTTCGCCTTATCCAAATAGGGTCACACTGGGAGTTTAGGATTCACTTATGCATTTTGAGGGGTCTGGAACCAGACATTGAGTCCACAGCAATGGGCTTTGGTTTTGTATAGAACACAGGATTGGAAGGTGGTAGCAATTTAATCAAATGTTTAATAGATATAGGAAACTCCTAACAGCATCAGGGCTATGTATGAAGTGTATTCATGTCATTTCCACAGTAATCAATTGATAAATGATGATGATTGTTATAATGTATAATTACTGACCTTACAAAGCTCCCATCATTTGAAAGTAACATTTGGAATTTTGGAATATTTTTTATTGCTTAGAAGCTTTACAGATCACCTATGTCTCACTTTATTTTTATAGCTAGGATGTTTATTGCACAAGCAAGACTAACAAAGTACAGAACCACTGGCCTTCCTACAAAAGTAGTGATCCAGATGTCAGTCACAAATTCAACTCCTGTTAGCTTTAGCTTGTGAGCTGTTCAGATAGGCAGCAAACCTTAGGACCCCCAGGTCACCCAATTTTAAAGTGTTTTTCATTTTTCTCCCCTTTCCTCACTCTATTCTGTGGACTCTGTAGCTCTAGCGGTTCTTGTGTCTTTCCTTACTCCTGCACAGCTTTAGCTGGGCTGGTCCACTAGAGCAGGCAGCAGTGGTGCCCCTGCTTCCCATGCCGCCATCCCCATTTAATCCAGCTACATGATTTGTCAACAAATTTCAGCAAAGCCTGACGTTAAGGATGCATTACTTCAGTCCTTTTCATAAAACCTTGGAAATCTTCTTTATTTTCTCTGTGTTGCAACTTCTCCTTTCTCTCTTGGAAGCAAATGCCTTGCTTTATACTCATTTCAGGGACAAAAGAGTTTGGGAAGCAAGATCTGAAAAAAGCTAGAAAAGGAACTTCACATGGAAATTGCTTAGGCCATGGGGAAAAGGTAGGCAGGGAAGATCCTGAATCCTTGGCCAGGAGGAGGCCTTGAAACTCAGCTGGCCTCCTCTCTACTCCCAGCCAGAATGGTACCCAAAGCCTCCCACAGGAGGGCTGCTACCCTTTTCTTAAAATTTTCCGGAGAAACAAACTCCCTTGAGAATTTGTTCCAGCTGATTTGCTGCTGTATTTAGGTTTCTTTATCATAGCTGTTCTTGGTAATTACACAGCAGCTTTCATGGGAAGAGCCTTTAAATAGACCTGATAATGCCTCTCTGAGGTAGGTAAACACGAAGCATCATTATCCCCATTTAACAGATGAAAGAATAGAGGAAAGGGGCTTGGGCGCCTTTTCCAGTGCCTCTGGATGAGTTTTATGTCCTCCATTTTGCCCAGCAATACATCAGTGGTTGCCTCACATGGCTCTTCTGTGGCTCTCAGACAAGGCTGAGCACACAAGCTTCACTCTCTTCTTTCTCCCATGAATCAGGTTGTGTAGTGACTGGGAATAACTGGTCATATGCATGTTCTACTTTCCTTAGGATGTAAGTCACTCTAAGATTTATTGGATCCTATCCTAACAATGCCTACTCACTGAGAAAACTTGTGACTGTACTGAAAAGAAAAAAAGACTCAGTACATGCTAGGTGCTTAATAAATGCTTGTTATATGCATGAAGCTCCAGTGAATAACAGCACTAATGAGTGAGAAGAATAAAAGGCTCTTTTTAAATTATAGAGTATATTATAGATTCTTTGTTCTTTAAAAATTTGCTTGGACATCAAGTTAGTAGAATGGGTGGGGGGGGTCAAAGAGAAATAAGCAAGAGGAAAAAGTCACGTTTCTAAACTATGTGGCAGAAGAATCCAAGGGCAATATATTGGGGAAGGACAATGAGTGTTATGGTTTAGATCCAAAGTGCACCTGAAGGTCCTTGAGTTAAAGGCCCGGCCCTCAGCTTAATGCTATGGAAAAGTGGTGGAAAACCTTTGCAGGGTGGGACCGTGTAAGCAGTTTTAGGTGATTGGTGAGGCACCTGGAAAAGGACTGTAGGATGCCAGTCCCTTCTCCCTCTTTCACTTCAGAGATGATGTCAAGTGAGCAGCTTCTTCTGCCAGATGCCCCTGGCCATGGTGTACTACTCCCCACAGGGCCAACACAGTGGGCCCACATGCCCATGGACTGAACCCTCCACAGCAGAGACAAGACAATCCTTCCTCTGAGTTATCTCAGGTATTTTGTTACAGCAATGGAAAGATATCAGTCATATGGACAGACATCCAAATCTAACCTGTTACAGACAGATATCCAAATGTAACCTGTTACTTTTATTATGCACTGCCTATAAACCCCTTCTTTTTTATTTTTAGTTAAGCATGCCTAAATAACCAAATTTGCTCTTGTCCTCTCTCTTCATTTGTTGTTTTTGCTGGGTATCTCTGCTTTGCTCCTTGTTCTTTGGGCTCGATGTTATACAATAGGAATTATCCTAAGGCTGAATACAAATTAGTGAACTTCATTCATTAGCATAATATAGAATCTTCATGATTTTTAACAAACCTAAATACTATGGCAGCATTTACTTAATATTCTCTTTTCAAGTGCATTTAAAAAATTCTAAGCTCACCCTAGTGATCCCCCATGCAGGCCAGAAAAGCTTTTATACAATATCTACAGCAAGTATATCTCCTAGAGATCCTGATTTAATATCTAGGATGGGTTATAAACACTATTTGTTTTTAAATAAAAACCTTTCTGGTGATTCTAATATGAAATCAGTATTGAGAACCATTACTACAAGCAATTCTACTTATAGTCATAGACTTCATGAGTCAATTGTATTTTATTTGTACCATATATTATACTATATTTATAACCAGCCTATTGAAATAATTTTAAAAAAATGGTCTTCAAGTATGATCTTCAAGTATGATCCAAAATCACCTCACACTTCACTATATAAAAAAAAAAAATAGAAAAAGCCAAGACTTTGAAAATGGAAGTTGTTTCCAATCATTGTTCCTTTTATTTCTTTTTCTTGTCTAGTTGCTCTGGCTAATGTTTCCAGAACTATATTGAACAGGCGTGGTGAGAGTGGGCATCCTTATCTTGTTCCTGATTTTAAAGTGAGGCTTTCATTTTTAAGTCCAGTAAGTATAATGTTGGTTTGTTGTAGATGGTTTTTATCAGATTGAGATACAGGCCATCTATTTGAATTTTCTGTTGTGTTTTTTTTTTTTATTGCCATGAATGAGTGTTGGATGAAATATTATTCAGCTATAAAAAAGATAAATTTAAGGCTTTTATAGATAAATGGATGCAGCTAGAGACTATATTGGTAAGTCAGATCCACATGTAAAAACATCAAATTATCTTGCTAGTGTGAGAACCTGAAAGACTAATGAAAATCTAAAAGGCACAAGAGATACTGTGAAAGGGAAAGAAATTGTTCAACAGGAAAGAAAAACTTGGATGAGGAAAAGGACAAATGAAATAAGGGAAAAATGTATTTAGGTATATATGAAGGATACTTTGGATAATTGTATTGCTGATTTCTGCTAGTCTTTTGTATTTATTTATTTGTTTATTTATTTACTTACTTATTTATTTGTTTGGTACAGGGTCTCACTATGCAGCTCAGACTCATAGCGATCCTCTTGTTTTAAGCCTTCCCAGTGCTGGGATGACAGGCTTGCGCCACCATGCCCTGTCTTGGTGGTGGGCTCAGCACGCCCGGAATGTGATGCTCGGCTGATCTTTTCAAAGGAGTACTTAATGCTTAAAAGAATTTTTTTTAACTCTGATTTTTTCCTCTTTAAATATCTTATAACTTCTTTGTTATTGTTTTGTTTTTTTCTTTAAACAAATCTTACATGTTTATATCTAGTAATCAGAACAACTGACTTGAGGCTAGCATCATGTAGTACAGCAACCGTTGTTGAATTCCTATTACTTTGTTTAGTGAAATCTTGTGTCATTTCTAATGTTTTTTTCTTATCACTATTTTGCATTCTTTTAAAATTAAATAAATAAATAAAATTGGAAGCTCTGAAACCTGAGTCATATTCCAACCCAGGTATGGCCCCTGTTGTGTGACTGTGAGAAGATCGGGATCTTTGTTGGCAGCAGCCTTGCACCCTGCAATAGCATTGAGCTTCTCCCCACCTCAGTACCCTTTACTTCAGCCTCCCTAGCTCATAATGTGGCCCTATATTCCAGCTGTGGATGGAGTGGTTTGCTTATGTCTTTGACACATTCCTTTCCAGGTGCCCAGACTGCAGACTGACTAATGAGGGCAGATGCAGATATGGGGGGAAGGCCTTAAGGTTTTCATCTGACTCCATAACACTGTCTGTCTTAGGCTTATAGGACCAGCCAGGGTGATACATGGCCAGGGCAGGTCTACCTTGACAAGGGACATGGCACTTGATATTCCATTCTTGGTCCCTTGCTTCATGAGGGTCAATGGCTTCTTCACTTCCCAGACTAAAGCTTCCTTTTGTAACTAGAAGTATTCAAATATCTTCTTTGCTTGACTATCTATATAATCTCCAATTTTAATATCTAGTACTCAACATCTTTCTTGTGAAGAGCATAAATTGCAATGGAAATAGTATGTCATTAATCCTACCCACGTCCTTGAGAAGATGCTGCACGCTAAATAATACCTCTTAGACTAATCCTAGCTGCAGGTGGGAGGCAGTGGCTCCCTGTACACAAGCATAGGTTACTACCAAGCTAACTAGTGGGGACAACCAATCTTTGTGTGACAGGAAAGCTCTGAAGTTCTAGAGAGAAATGGTTCTATGCAACCTGTTGCAAAGGAGCCAGTCGAGTTCTGGGTAACTTGTGACAGGAACGAAGCCTCATTTTCATTTCTGTGATAGAATCCTTAGTAATGCTGGCATCTAAATGCCTAAGAAAGCCCAAGCATTAGAGTGTGCTGCCTCCTGAGAACCAATCTTGTGACTGAAACTGTCTCTTTCTCTCTCCCTCTCATCTACTGGGCTTCTGGATGAGATAATAGTGACTCTCTGACTTGAGCCAACCAACACAAGGAAACGAGGAAAAGTACAGAAAGACACAAGGTCATGAATAAGAAAACTCATTCCACAAGGGTATAGCATAATCCTATAGGCTATAATTATGTCTCTTAGAGTGTGAGATATAATGGTAAAAATGAATATTTTAACAAAATAACATTCTGAAGAAAGGATTATAAACATTCAAGATGATGCTGAATGGGCCAATGGCCAGGTCCTATCTCATGATCTTGATCCCAATTTCATCCATTACTTTAACTCCAGGGAGTAATTCATGGTGGGAAAACTATGAAGCATGTTCAGAGGAACTGGAGTCGGCCTCTGGCAAGCAAGCTCTTTCCAGTTGGAGAGTCACTGCAGGTGACCACACAGGGAGACAGTGGGAAATGTTAGTTAGTAACAGGATATTCCTGCGGCATTTTCCGGGCTATTCATGGAAACATGTAGGTGTCCATCTTAAAAAAAAAAAAAATCAAGTGATTCCTTCTAAAAAGGCCTAGAGGTTATTTTGAGAGGTCAAAATAATAGAAGAATAGTCACAACTATTCTTAGTTGTGAGAAGTCATTCCAGCATTAGGTAAAGGAAGATGTTCTGACTGTTGGGCAGAGCTGCACCCCAGGAGTGAGGCAAGCATGGTCGTGTGTGCTGTGGAGACAATGAGGTGTGGCTTGTGGGATCCAGGTTAGGGACACCCTGCTGCTGTTGGTTAATTTGGGAATCTCTTATCTTCTTCTTGCCTTTTTTTTTTGTTTGTTTGTTTGTTTTCACTACAGGGAGCTGGTTCACTATTCTTTGCTGTGGTGTCAATACTGGGTGGGGTGTCCTGGGGCCAAAGAGAGCCCTAGGTCTTGGACCCTGTGCTATCTAGGCCGCTCCCTGGAAGACAGCATTCCGGGAGGCCTCTGAAGCCCTTGCTTCAGTCAGTCCATGCTAATGTCCTTTTCTATCACCAGATCTTTGACGTCCAGTAACAGGTTACTCTGTACAAGTTTATTACATTTCCTGAGGTTGAACTGTGGACATGATATCATGCGATGTAGATGATTCTGCAAACTTCAGTACAGTAGGTACCCAAATTTCACTGACAGGCAATAAGCACCCTAGAGACTGGTAATTCTGATAATTTCCCCTTTTATCATGTCAGTTAACCAGATTTAAAAGTGTTTCAACAAAATTTCCCAAATTTATCTTTTAATAAATTAATCTCAGTAGTTTCTTCTATCTTCCACAGGTATCTAGTAAATTATTTGAAACCATGATTTTTAAAGTGCGGCTCAAATTTCACTGATCATAATATCACCATGGGATTCTTACTAAATATCTAAGTTTCTTGGGACCACATTCCAGACTAATTTATTTAGAGTTTCTAGAGTAGGAATGAGGAAGATCTGCCTAGAACTCTATGGTTCATTCTTAAGAGAACTGCTGGTTTATGCAAGATTTTCCAGGATGGAGGAAAGAAGGCTTGTATTTCTTTTCCCTTTTGAGTGTTGCTCTACTAGATGAGATACTAATATACTGCTGATTCAAGTAGTTGCTCACCTGCTTACATAACTTTGCCTGTATAGATCTAATTGAAAAGTAACATAATTTCACTAAACTGTTTTATAATTCCCAATGTCCTATTTTTAAATTAATTGTATTGAGAAACAAATAGCAATGAGATAGTTTCAAAACAGGTTAGTAGGACAGTTTCAATGATTATTACATTGCATATTGTTGTCTTCATAGTAGTCATTCATAGTACAAGATGCAGACATAATAGCTGGCCCAAACACTATCAATGTCCTATTTTTCACCTCTGTAATGGATTGAATTGTGTCTCCCTCAAATTCATTTCTTTTCATGACAAGCATTATTCAGATTCACTGGTTGAACACCCATGTGTCTGCCCTGTATATGAGCATATGCCTTTTAGAAGGTAATTAGGTTAAATGAGATCCAAAGAGTGGGGTACTAATGCAGCAGGATTGGAGTCCTTGGGGGACGAGACTCAGGAGCTCTCTGCACAAACACAGAAGAGTATGTGAGGACACAACAAGGACCCTGCAAGCCAGGGCAAGAGGCCTAACTGGAAACCAACCCCTCTATACCTTGGTCTTGGTCTCCCAGCCTCCTATTACCCAGTCTAGGAGAGTCTCTGTGGCCACCCAAGCAGACTCACACAGCCTCTTAGAGGAGCACTGTCCTATCAACAGGAACGTAGGTTTACAAAGGAACAATAAGCCTCATACTGTTCTGGAAGCTGACATTTAAGAAGAAGCCCTTATGATGAAATTTATATGACTGGCTTGAGAAAAGAT
Organism: Tympanoctomys barrerae; assembly: GCA_002564285.1. Taxonomy (NCBI): domain Eukaryota; kingdom Metazoa; phylum Chordata; class Mammalia; order Rodentia; family Octodontidae; genus Tympanoctomys; species Tympanoctomys barrerae. The sequence goes on along the minus strand of NDGN011405435.1, from coordinate 10,219 downwards.
GTTCTTAATTTTACCACATAGTAGTTGAACTGTATAGCAGCCTACCAGTGGTGCTCTGTATGGAGGATACAGAATATGTAGAGGCGGGAGCCTCATTTATTGCTCTGCTTGGTGCTCAGGGCAGAGCGCATATTCAGTCAACACTAATGGGCAGGAAATGTACATGGAGGAAGGGGAGAGTAGGAGAAGAAGAGTAGATACAATTTGTGTGCAGCAATGATTCTCTTATGTTTTAGTTGGTGTTTGTATGCTATAGTCATGAATTTCTTTGGGTGTTCAGGAATTATGCTCTGGGACTTGAGTTTCCTTGCTGCCCAAAGGGAAAAATAATACTGGAAAAAATTCTTCAAACAGTAAGATTATTCTTTCTAGATTTCTAAGTCAAAAGACCACTGTATTCTGGAACTTATATTTACTTTGACTCTCTTGGTGAATACAATAGGGATAGAATTTTATTTAGGGTTGGGGAGATAGCTCAGTAGAATAAGCAGTTGCCTGACAAGTGTAAGGTCCTGAGCTTGATCCCTGGTACCACCATTAAAAAAAAATTACTTAGATTCCTTGGGACAGAATTTTACTCACATTACTTGCTCGTAGTGTACTTTGCTCTTTGGTAACTCTAGAGAAATTCCAAACCTTGAATTAACTTTTGCGTATTAAGCGCCGTGTTTACATATTTCAGTTTCGCACTGTCCCCTTCTCTCTTTTTAAGGTGAATGTGAAAAGGCCTGAGAAGCATCTGAAGTTTGTGAGAATTCCAGGTGTAGTGAGGTGACCACCCAGGACTGTGAACCTTCTCTATGTGACCAAGGCTTCCTGCCACAGGGGGACTGTGGCTAATTTAGAAAGGCTATCTGCTTGTGCTTACTTGGCATCTGTTAGTAATGCGTTCTAAAATACAGTAAAGTCACAACATACTTAAGAATAGCACTTTGTTCCTTAGAATATTCAGCTAATCCTCATTAAAATTCCTGCCACCTTGCATTTAGACCTATGACAGTGGGCTAGAGTCTTCTTTGCCTTGTTACAGAGATGTCTATCTTTTTAATAGAAAGAAATTTTATTTGTAGAGGTTGTAATCAAAATAGAAATGCTTCATCCATAAGCATAAACATTAAGCCCTGGACACAATTTTCTACCTGTCTCCACAGTCACAAGCTCTGAGCCACAGTTAGTCCACCAACAATGCCTAACCTCCAGAGAGTAGGCAAAGTCATTCCTTGGCAAGAGTTGCAGGTACTTTTGTCCAGAGGCAAATGGACAGAACGGACAAACAGCCTTGATTTTGGAGTGTGTGGTGGAGTGTGTAGGGAAACCCTGAGCTGATTCCCAGGCATGACTGAAAGTCCCGTGCTGGGCTAGGTCCTACATATCTTCAACAGGGAGGCATTGCTATTGTTATTAAACTGAGAGCCTCTATTTTTATAATTTTATTTTCTTCTGACATACTTCTTGTTCTGCTGTGGTGGTGCTTATGTGTTGTCATTGTTTTGGCAGTGAAAGAATTCCATCTCATTTCCTTAGAATAATTATTACATAGACCTTTTTGGAATAAACACTCATGTGCCTTTAAGAACATTTAAGTAAATAACGTTAGTAAAGAAAAATTTTCTTTAAATAAAAACCTTGCTTAACCAAGGCCAAAATACCACTTGAGAGAGACAATATTCAATTTCACAAAACCAAAATAATCACCCATAGAAGAAAACAAACAACGTCGATATCTACCACAAGTACTCTTTTTCTGTCACATCAACACCAAGATTTTTAGTATAGTCACATATATCATAAAAGGATCTAGGAATGTTTGCACTATACATGTGCATGGATTTTTCTTTTTATCAAAAAGAAGATCCAATTCCTACTAAAAGTACCCCACCTGTTCCTTAGGAATGATAGAATCCATACTAAAGATACTTGAAGGAGTCTTACAATTGCATAATGAAAAGGCAAAATCAGTAATAAAACCATGACTTTATAAATGGCCAAAGATCAGAGAACTGAGAATCAAAACAACACTGAGACTCTCTTATACTCCAGAAGAAATGGTTATCACCATGAACTCGGTAAACAATAGGTGCTGACAAGGTTGTCAAGGAAAAGGAGACCTTCTGCATCTTCGGTAGGAATGTAAACTAGTCCAGCCACCATGGAAATCAGTATGAAGAGTCCTCAAAAATTACAAGTGAAATTCCATTTGACCCAGCTATATTTTGTATGGGTATCTTTCTGAAAGACTTAAAGAGGTTGTATTACAGTAGTATATGCACATCCATGTTTATTGCTAAGTCCTGGAAATAGACTATATTCTTATCAATAGATGAGTGGGTAAGTTGATGCAACTTGAGACCATAATACTTTGGGTTATTAAAAAATCTTTTATTTATTTGTTACAGGGTCTCATTATGCAGCTCAGACTCTGTGATCCTCTTGTCTCAGCCTTCCTAGCATTGGGATTACAGAAGTGTGGCCCATGCTCACAGACCATAATGTTAAGTGGAAGAAATCAGACACAGAAGTTCAATATTACACGATTTCTCTTACGTGAGAAATTCAAACTATAAATAATTTAAAGAGCCAAGAGAAAGTTCCATGATAAAAAACAGGGAGGTAGGCTTTATGGAGAGAAAAAGTGGGTTCAGGGATGGGGGTAAGACGGGAGCCAGGGGAGGGCAAGGGGAAGTGAGAGGATTCAGATGAAATGCGTGTAAGTACCAGTTCCCTATGATGAAGCTATCTTATTATGTATCACAAACACACTGGTACTAATAAAAACTGGCCAAAGGATTTGTATAGAAATTTCTCACATATATGTGTGTAAATAGTCATGAGAATGTGAAAAAATGCTCAACTTGATTAGCCAGCAAACAAATGCAAACCATAGTCAGTTAGCACACTATAACCACTGGGATGGCTATAATACAGAAGTGAAGTTTGGTGAGGTGGAGAGATTAGAACCTGATACACTGCTACTGGGAATGCAGCATGGTGCAGCTGCTTTGGAAAATAAGCTGGCACTTCCGCAAAGGCTAACCAATTTGTTTAGTGGTAACTGAGCTACCAGATGAGCCAGCAGTTCCACTGAGATATGTGCCAAGAGGTGAAAACATGTCCTCAAAAACTATACTCAGAAGTCTTTAGCATTATTATTATTATTATTTATTTTTATTTAAGACAGGGTTACGGGATCTACAGGGTCTCACTACTAGATTGGACTCTTAGTGATCCTCCTTTTTACAGCCTCCCAAATGCTGGGATTACAGGCATGCACCACCATGCCCAGTCTCAATTGCCATCTCAGCGCACCCCAGGGGTGGACCCAGCACAGCAGACCAGAGATTGAACTCCCAGCCCCTGCGTCTGCCTAAGCAGGTGCTGTAGTCTGCTGATCTCTTTGGCCTTTAGCAGCATTATTAATAACAGTGAAAAAGAGGAAACAGCCCAGTTGTCCATCAACTAATAGGTAAGTAAAATATAGGCTATTCATGTAAGGGATTATTACTCAGCCCTAAATAGAAATGAAGTACTTTTATATGCTGCAATATGGATGAACCTTATTCATCCATGCACTGTGGGGCATGAAAGAGGTTACTCAAGAAGGACTAGAGACTGTGCTATCCTAGTTAAATAAAAACAGGCAAATCTGATACAGAATATAGTTTGATCACTACCCAGGGTTGGAGTTGGGGAGATGGTAGTGGCGGCTGATCACTAACAGGTATTGGATTGGAGAGGGTGGTAAGTAATGAGAGAATGATTAAAATGCACTTCAACTGATTCTATTGATTGCTGCAAGATTTTTGAATGTAATAAACCTACTGAATTTTATACTTTAAATTAGTGATATATACAGTATATAGGTTACACTCAATAAAGCTGATCTGTGTGAATCCACTATAATTTTTCCAACTTTTCTGGTTGTTGGAATGCTCACAGACCATGAAGATGAAACAGACTTCAGGCGTCACTGAGGCTCTATAAGCAACTCATGAGGATAAGATGAACATAACATACAACACGACACAATGGAAAAGGCAGCTAGGCTTTTGCAGAAGCATTATCCCAATCAGAACAGCACGGGCTTGAACTGCCAGCCCAGCTCTAGAGTGGATGCCCTGGATAGAACTGGGAGTCCTGCCTGCCAAGTGAGAAGAAGGGCAAATCAGACTTGCCAGGCAGATATCTCAGCAGACTAAAGTCCCTGCTTAGGTGCGGTGCCAGCCCTGCCCCCAGGACTTGCTGAGATGATGGTTGAGACTGTGCATGGTGGTGCCTGCCTATAATCCCAGCGCTTGGGAGGCTGAAAACAGGAGGATCACTAGGAGTCTGATCTATGTAGTGAGACCCTGTAGACCCCGTACTAACTACAAAAACAAAACAAAACAAATCTAAACTATTGCTATAAAAATAGAAGCTAAGGATTATTAAGCATTCCTAGCTAGGCTCCAGGCTCCATACCATGGTAGATGTAGCACACACACTCCTGCAACCCTCACAATCACATAGAAATTGTTGTTATGTGCATTTTACAGGTGGTGAATCTGATAGCAGGTTAAGTGAATTATGCAAGGAGACACAGTTTATAAGCAGTTGAGGTGGGATTTGAACCCACATCTGTCTGACTTTTCAGTGTTAATCACCATGCAGTAGAACTGTTTAAGAGACTGTATGTGTATTATAACCTTAACTTTTTATCTGTACCTCTCATCACATCTCTCTGGCTCTCTTGTCATTTTGGAGTGAATGCTTGTGAAAACCTTAAGAGAGGGAGATTACTGAAATTGTCACTGACAGTGATGGCAGAGTTGCTATAGTAACCAATCCACCAAATTGGTATGTGCTACTAGGCACACACTTCTGCCTCTGTAATACACTCAGAATGATTGGGATCCTTCAGAGATTCCATGAACTCCTGTTAATGCACATGGAACAGGGTGTGCTGAAGGCCTAGCGCATATCTTGCGACATTAATATGTTTCCTTCAAAGTTTCCTTCCCCGACTCACAGATTTTACATTCCCTCTCCCAAGCCCTTCCTTTAGTACAGGATACTGTGATGTGGTTGATTTGGAGGGAGGCTCAACACCAGGGCCAAGCAACAGCCCGCTGCTTTGTTCTAAGCAGGATTTACAAATAAAACTATCTTCAGTTTTGGTGGCAAGTGGACCCTCCCATCCTCCAATTCCTCACAGAGTGCCAGACTGCAAACTGACGACCACCCCACCCCCATGTCCACGTAAAAACCGGACCTTTATCTGATAAGCAGATGTGTCTGAGAAGTCACTGTACGGAAAACTAGAAGCCTGCAGTAATAATATGCAGTTCGGGGCACACACAGGCCCACGGACACGCACTCTTCTAGCCATATTTTTCAACAATGCCCCTACATTTTTGAGTACTCTTTCTTCTTGGATATTGACGTTTTCTCTCTTCTTCCCCCTCTCCGTTTCACTGGCCTCGCCTGTCTTCAGAGGCACCTGAAGGCACATAAGGCAGGGAAGTGAAACCGACTGTAATTCTGCAGTTCAGTTCTCTGCAGCCTCCAGTGAGCTCGTCTCCATACGGTGGCCCAGCTGAGCTCTGAGAAGTTCAGAGTCCCCTGCGCAGGTGCAATTTAGCAGCCAGCTCAGAGGCACTTGGGGAGCCACGAAGCCGGGTGTGTGTGTGTGGGGGGGGGGCGGTGGGGGGGTGCGGGGGAGAGGGTTCCAGGAGCCAGCAGCTGCAAGAGAAGCTTCTGAGTTTGAGTATGTGAGATTGAAAAGACTAATTCTCTATGGAAAGAAGGATTTCACACTTAACATGGCCATCATTCTCTCTTTGAAGGATTAAATCTAAGTTCCTGAGAGCCATCAGAAATTCTAATCTCCCCACTTTTTGCTAATGCCCTTGGTTTCACCTTTGGATTCTTCATCTTTATCCTTCTTGTTTTATAGGTCTCTTGTTTTCATGCAGTCAGTGAAATCACAAATATGTCCCAGAGTTTTCTGGATATGCAAAAGTGCATTTGAGTACATTGTGATTAATGTATGGTTTAAAATTCATAATACATCAATTTTATTTTATTTTATTTACTTATTTTTGTATTTTAGGGAAAGGTCTACAGGGTGTTCAGGGTCTCACTACTAGATCGGCTGACCCACCTGTTTACAGCCTCCGAAGAGCTGGGGTTACAGGCGTGCCACCAAACCCAGTCTCAATTGCCACTTCCGCACGCCCTGGGGGCGGGGCCAGCACAGTAAGCCGGAGGATCTAACCCTCAGCCCCTGCACCTGCTTGCAGGCGCTTTAATCTGCTGAGTTATTTGGCCGGCCCTACATCAATTTTAAATAATACTTTATATTTAGTTTTTTAAAATTTATCATAGGGGATCCTTACGTGAACCCTGGGAAGTAGATCTATGATGATAGTTCTACTATCATCAGGAAAAAGGGAGCCAGGACATTCATAGAAGCTTATGGTTTTAAAGGCAGCCGTGTTTCCACAGTTGTATTATTGTTCAGTTCAACTAAACAAACAAACAAACAACAAACAAACAAAAATCTCCCAAAATGCTGTTTTCCACCACAGAGTCTCTCTGCAGCGGCTGATCTTCAGCAGGGCCCGCAGCTTCCCTACTGCATTGGACAGTCCCTCCACCTTGTCTCTGGTCTCGCAGCCCTTTTTCAGTTCCTGGAAGTTGCTGAGCTCTTTTCTGTAGGGGCTTTTGCAGGTGCTCTTCTCTCAGCCTGGCCTCCCACAGATCCTGACCCCCCTGTCCTGAGACCTGCTACCCTAGGGAGCTCCCTTTTCAAGGTTCACTTTTTTTTTTTTTTTTTTTTTTTTTTCAGAGCAACTCTTCTCTGGCCACTCAGAGGATGGACTTCACAGCCCTGTTCTATGGGTGTCTCCAACTACAGCACTTCTCTAATCTGTAGTGTATATTGCCAATGTGATCAATGGTGTAATAGTTTATTTTTATTTTTTAGCGCAAACTACATGAAGTTAGGGATGTTCCCATGTTATTAGGCTCTGTATGTTGGGACCGACCATGGAGCTGCATATGCCACGACAAACTTGAGAGATACAGCATCACCTCCTGTTGGAGGTAATGTGCAGTTCATAACCCCAAGTTCCCACCGTGGGTGTGACATGCCTATGGACACGGGTGAGAAAGGCCGTTGGAGGTTGGGAAGGCCTTGCTTCCAGATTCACTGCCAGCTCAAATTACACTCGGAGTTAACACAGTTGTGCAAGGAATGCAGCTATCTTTTACTTTTATTGTTGGTATGACATGCTGTCACCTTGAGCCAGAACATTCCTGAAACTACTGTATCACCTAGAACAAAAACAGATATTTTAAAAAAGGAACTTACTAGTTTTGATATTTCTTTTTAAAAAAATACTTTTTTTTTGTTTTTTTACACAGGGTCTCACTATGAAGCTCAGATTTGTAGCCATCCTCCTGTTTTCAGCCTCCGCAGCGCTGGGATTATGGACCTGCACCACCACGCCCACTTGGTTGCAGGCTCAGTGCGCCCAGGGGCAGGGCCTCTGTGGCATGGGGTACTGGGGATCAAACCCAGGTCCATACACTTGCCTAAGTAGGCACTTAGTCTGCTGAGCTATCTTGCTGGCCCTGATAATATTTCTATTATTACTGACCTGAGTCTGACTATGGGAGTGAAGTACCACGATTTACTTTTTTTTTTTGTGGAAACATTTATTTTCAATTCAGAGAGCTGACTTCTTTTCTTTTTAATGTAGCTTTCTTAATACCTCTGTAAATTATATAGGATTAAATATGTAATGATTTAAGTATGTATTAATTTGTATTTATTTGACCAGCCAATATTGACCTCCTAATCTTTCATCTCTAGGATTTTCTTAATTATCTTATTCTACCGCTTGTTCTCTTCTTTAAGGAAGTTTACCTCTTAATTTGATTCCCTACACTGTATTTCTTTGTATTTTCCTTGTTGCTTGGGGTTTTTTTCTTACTTTACGGTTTATTTTTTGTTTTTTCGTTTCTTCTTTACTATAAGCTTTCTGTAATGCCTTTCTGTTTTACTTCTAGTATTGCAAATTCTTCTAACCCTGTTTCCATTGATTTCATTTGTTGACAGATAAACTGCTCTTTACAGTAAAATGATCATATTTACTATCTCATGTATATTTTAACTGATAATTCTTCCTTTGGTAACTTATATTCTTGCCTATAGCAAAATACTGGTTTTTTTAAAAAAAGAAAACACTAGTAATCCACGCATTGTAATATTTTTCAAAGTTAATAGAAAAGATATAGAAAATGAATGTGTTTTCTGAAGTTCTAGATGAATAACAGAAGTACAAACATTTATGGCCTAGCAATTGTTAAAATGATTTTCTTGAAACAAAATGTAAAGAGAATATATTTCCAGTGAGAGTAATCTTATTTTATGTTATTAAAATATACAGACATTTCTATAATTCTGGCTTCTGCCTATGAATTTATCACCTGAAAGTATCACCAACATGGATACTGTTCTGTTGTCATGGGCACAAAGACGATACCCTCCCAGTCTGTAGTGTTCAGTAATCCAGGCAATGCAACTTTCATTTTTATAATTATTTTTCATAGTTAAACTGAAAGATCTTATATTTGTTGGTTTAACTGCATTAGCTCATTCTATTTTTAGCAAGCCAATATCATACCAACAGATCCCACGATTTAGCCCCTTATTCTCAGAACTAACAATTATGTGTTAAGAATTAAGTTAGAATTCTAACTCTGCACTATATTCTCTCTGCTGTTCTTCACTGGTTGTATAACTGGAAGAACAAGAAGGTAGGGGCTTTACATCCGTCTACAAAACAAATGCATTGAAGGTGTTAATGAAAGTTTGCTTTTCAGAGAAGCTACAACCACAGTTTGCCTTCACAATGAGTGAGTAATCTTGAAGGGTTAAGATCCCCAGCACAACACTACTTAGAGGAGATGACTGGAAAAATGACTTCTCCTTTGAGCTTCAGTTTTCTCATCTTCAAAAGGCCTAAAGGGTTCTGGAAGTACTGTGCAAAGCATAGGTAACACATCAAGCTCCTGGTGGTGTTCCATTAACAATAGCTGCTATTCTGACTGATAATAGGTAGATGCATATATAATCATCTTTAAAACTACCCTCACCATTTTTATTTCATGATGGTTTTGTTAATTCCCACATACTGTGCCAAATCCTTAGGACCCATCTCAATTAATTGAAGGTCAACAGCAATTCACGCTGAACTCACTTTTTTGGATAAAAGTCAGTCACTAAGTATTTTCGTTCTAAATATTTGTAGAAGTCAATGTACAGTGAGGAGACACTGACATAAGAAAAGCCCAGAGGGAACATGTGAGTATTAAGCCAGAGGACATTTGCTTTGGAGAAGGAAAGGAAAATCTGTAGATAAGCTCAATCCAGTCCATTCATTTAGCTGTCAGGAATTGTGACAACAAATGCCCTATGATCAAAGTAATCAGAAGTACACAGGATAATATATAGAAAAATAATTTTTCTATGTTTATTTTTAAGCATTTTGGTAAGCTGAACACATGCCTGTCAATCTTAGAAAGCCATATGCTGAACATACCTACTGATCTGATTTTCTAGAGGAAATCATTGAAACATCATTTAAACAATATTTATGCCACAGTCAAATAATGGTCATTCTACATTAGGAAGTTCTAGATCTAGATTGAAAAAAATGAGCAACTTATTCATTGTTTTATTAATTACTATCTAGCTTCCTGGGATTACAACTAAAATTCTTAACTCTTATTGTAGAAATTTGAAATTTTAACTTAGCATGGTGAAGTCATTGAAACTTGAAATTTATTCAAATGGAAGGAAGAAAACTGGTTTTTTTTCTAGAGAATAAGGTCAAAATTCTTGTCTGCTTTATTGATACATCCCATATGTCCAAAATAGGTTGGCAAACTATGACCCACCAAACAAATCCTGCCCAATTCCTATTTTCAAACAGCTCAAAAACCAAGCATGGTTTTTAAGTGGTTGACAATTATCAAAAGGAGAATAATTTTCATAACATATGTGACATAAATACATGAAATCTCAGTGTCTTCAATAGGGTGACAGCATCACACACATGCTCATTCCTCAACACATTGGCTGTGGGTGTTTTTGTGCCAGAGCGAGAGTGGAAGAGTTGCAGTGGGGACCTTGTGACTACACTGCCACATAAATCACTTTAAGTCTTGTTAT
>NDGN011405427.1:0-10770 GCA_002564285.1 Tympanoctomys barrerae | reverse complement strand
ATAAGTGCTTCCCTGGCAAGCACAAGGGCCTGAGTTCAATCCCCGGTTCCACCAAAAAACAACTCAGTAGGCTCTTACCTCCAATTACCTTTTTGCTAGGGACTGGGCACATGGATAATACAGTTACAGACAGAGCCTGTCCACTGCCTTTTTCCCTCCTTGCCACTAGAAGTAGTTTTATTAAAGTAGAGAAACTGATACGTTCAGTTTCTTTAACTTGTGTTGCTGGCTCTGTCATGTAGGTAATAGATATGACCATGTTTGGCAAGAGTTTCTTATGCCCTCCACCAATTTGGAGTTTCATGATTTTGCATTCTAAAATTATAGTATATGTATATATTTTTATATGTGTGTTGAGTGCTGTCACAGTAGAAAAAGCATGGGGCTTTATATCTGGGACAAGTGTATTATCTGAGGCACTTGCACTTGTCTCACTTTTTAAAAACACATGACTGAGAGCCCACATATACATAGCTCGCCTGCTGGCACCAAAATTACACATTGACATCTGCTCTCATAGATTATGGTCTTAAAGATACGAATAAGGCATTCACTTGATTGGCCAGAAATTCTAATAATTACTGTCTAGTTTCATTCTTTGAACTGTGGGTCTAGTTTTGGTGGAAGAGATAACATTTTAAACAAGTGAATTAGCAGCTTACTTAGAGAAGTTTTAAGGTGCTTCTATTAAGGTGGTTTGTGCAAATTATTTTCTCCTACTTTATTCAAGCCTTCATCTTGCTATAGTGACTTGCTTGCTTTGATATGCTAAGGTCATCTCTCTTTTTTGTTATTGTCACAGGAGAAGGCTGCAGCTGACATGTGGCAGAGTTACGTGATCTTAACCGCACCTCTTTCACAGCAGTTATGTGAGCAGCTCCGCCTCATCTTAGAGCCCAGCCAGGCAGCCAAACTTAAGTACGTCCTCACTGGAAGCCCTCACGTTACCTAACACTGCTACTCTGCCTCACACTACTGAAGCTACTACCGTAGAGCTCAGCAACGAGCATTTACAGTGCTGGCTTCCAGGTGGCCACTGCTGTCACACAAGGCACCAGTGAGCCTCCTCACCTGTCGCCTCTTCCACAAGGGTTTCTGTGATACTAGTTGTGATGGCAGCACCCCATCTCCATCACTGCTGGCTAGGGAACTAGCTGTGCCTGCGCAGCTCTTGTCTGCTTGTTGTGCTGCCCACCGAGACCTTTAAGGGAGAATCTGACACTTTATATCCAATGCCGAATTTATTGCTACATATACAGCCAATATTTCTAGCTGTCAGGAAGGACGAGTCCTTTGTCCTCAATTGTAACAACCCTTAATTGTGCTAGGTGACTATTTGGTACTGTTTTAAGATTGTTAATGTGATCTTTGCCCTCTTTGGGAACATTTGATAGAGGAGACTATCGAACGGGGAAGCGACTGAATATGCGGAAGGTCATCCCATACATTGCCAGTCAGTTTCGGAAAGACAAGATCTGGCTTCGAAGGACCAAGCCCAGTAAACGCCAGTATCAGATATGTTTGGCAATTGATGACTCTTCTAGTATGGTAGACAACCATACCAAACAGGTAAGCAAGGGAAAGTACAGCAATCTGATGGAGGCTTAACACCAAAGCACATTCTCTGGGCCGTCTTCAGTGGTTTAACTGGTCTGCAAAGGATTTTATAGTTCAAAGGGCTTCTAAATTGTTTTAGCTCTACTACTCTATTTTTACCTGCATTTTAAGTAAATCTGATTATTTTCCATAAAGTACAGTAATTCAGTATTTAAGCTATTCTTTAAGAATATGCACATTAGGGCCAACGATGGAGCTCAGTGGCACAATTCCTACCTGGTAAGCAAGTGAAAGGCCCTGGGCTTGATTCCCAGAACAACAAAAAGGATATGATATACACAGTATACCAATATGTTCAACTTGATTAAAAAAAAAAAAAGCAGTGTTCTGTTAATGTTGGCAGAGCTTAGGAGCCTAACTAGGATCAGTTACTTGTCACCATTATAGACACTTGAGACATTGGTCATTTTTATGGTGGTGCTGTAATGCAGCATATGCCTGTGAGCAGCCTAAGATGTGTGTCTTCTGCTGGAAAAGGAGGACTGCTGAGCCTGGGTTCACATCTCTAAGCTTTCCACTTGCTACCATTTGACTTTTTTTTTAAATTGATTTATTTTATGTATTTTAAAAGCTGATTTCCTTTTCTACAAAAGTATGAAAATTATAGCATTATGTATCTTAGCTTAGTGCTGCTTCAGCTAATTTAAATTCTACATTATGAGTTTACTACATGAATTTTAATTGATTTTTAAATCGTGTTAACCAGCCAGACATGGTGGTACATACCTGTAATTATAGCACCTGGGAGGCTGAGGGAGGAGGATCACCATGAGTTCAAAGCTAGCCTGAACTGCAGAGTGAAACCCTGTCTCAAAAGGACCAAATAAAATTATTTTATGTAGTTCTCCCAAAACAGAAGGAAAAACGTTCACTTATGGGATCATAGGCCTCAAAATTACTTTTATTAGATGACTTCTAGGAATACCATTCTTAGCAGGTTAATGGATTTTGTGCTTCAGCTTTGTGGTACTGAGGGGGATCTGAGACCACTGAAATCTCAGTAATACTCACCTGTGTGCCATACAAAAGTGTTTTCTGTAAGCATCTTGATGTTAAAAAATGGCTAAGAAGCACTGTGTTAGAGAATTTCTGATTCCTTAGACCTTTCCCTTTCTGTGTCACAGCTTGCGTTTGAGTCACTGGCTGTGATTGGCAATGCACTAACCCTCCTGGAAGTGGGTCAGATTGCAGTATGCAGGTAGGATTGCCTTTTCATCTCATGGGGGAATACTTTTCACAGCCTTGTCAGTTTGATCTCTTGGTAAAACCAACTCCCACTATATTTGGCTTTCTCCCTCAAGTTTTGGAGAGTCTGTGAGGCTGTTACATCCATTCCATGAGCCATTCTGTGATTACTCGGGGGCCCAGATACTACGGCTCTGCAAATTCCAACAAAAGAAAACCAAGATTGCTCAGGTACACTAATGAAATTTTTTTTCACAGTCATTTATAAGCTGATGTTGGACAGAATTTTTACAAATCCCTCTCCCTACAATAATTAGGACAAAAAAACTGACATGAATAGGCTTAAATCTCAGCTGGTATACTGCTATAATGGAACCTTCTTAGGCATCCTTTTAAACCAAGGAGCAACTTGCTTTTTCTCAATTCCTCAAAGATGATCTGACTTGGTGCTGTTGATTTGCCAGCTTCCCAGTTTTTGAGTGGTTTGGAACATTTTGCAACAACGAACTCATCTCCCCCCCTGGGTGGATTACAGCCTTTTCCTCTCCCATGTAGACTAGAGAAGAAATAAAATGGGATAAAGCAAAAGAGCAGGGGTAATATTTTCTGTCCTCCTAGTTCCTGCTCTGCCTTCTTTTGTACTCACTTTCTTGAGAGAAGATAGCTGTTTTGTTCATGGGTATTCACATTATAGACTTCTTCCTGGAGAAGTATTTCTTTTAGGGTATACTGCAGAACAGAGCAGGCTAGTGAGCCCCCAACATGTCTGTCCATGCTTGCATTCAAGGGCCAGTGCTGCACAGACAGGGACCCCCTCCTCTCTCGGGGGGGAATGACAGGAAGCCTGGTGCGTATCACTGCAAGCTAGTCCCCAGTACTCACTTGAGTCTTCAGTCATTTGTTTTTATGGCAGTGGAACCAAAAGCTCCCCAGTTTTCTAATCATCTTTGTTGGCTCAGTTTCTAGAGTCTGTTGCCAGCATGTTTGCAGCTGCTCAGCATTTCTCGCAGAACCTCTGTCCAGGTGAGCTGCTTGCTTTTTCTTTATCTGTCACCATTGCTTAAAGTTGCACAGGAAAAGATAGATGATGGTTAGGCAGTATTACTACTGATTGAGAAATTTCTACTGAACCATCTCTGTGGGGCTTAAACCAATGAGTGAACCAGACATTGATCTGTCTCAGTCTTACATGTGACAGATTGAGTTTGGAGTTGTGAAAGAAAGGCTCAAGGCTATGGAATTCAGTATAAAGACAGTTGTAGAGATGAATATAATTAAAAAATCAGATAAACCAGTCATAATTGAGCTGGGATTTGAAACATACTGTGCTCTTTCTAAAATCTCAGTCCTGATACTATCATGCACCCTGTGACATTTCACACCTCAGTTGAGGCCACCTTCAAGCACTATAATCTTTAGCTAGAGACAGGTAGCCAAAAGTTTTAAAACACTTTATTCACTATTTTAATTCCTTTCTATTTAAGTTGTGTAATCAATATCAAGAAAAATAAGTTAGGTACAAAGAATTGACAAGAATCAAAAGCTGGTAAGACTGATTTAGAACTCACCATTTCTGACTGGAGCATGCCTATCGGCCCACCCACCACATGTCCACGTGGCCCATAGTCGTGCCATGTGTTTTCTGGTGTGTTAGTCTACAAGTGGAGCTGAACTACACTTGAAATTGCCTGAAGTACTATTGGGAAATTCTGTCACGTGGACCTCTTTTCTCTCCTAATATGTTTCATTGAAGGTTTCCTTTGTTCATACCCAAAATTCATCCTTTTCATATATGTTTGGTCTTAATAGTATAGAGAAAGCCTACACTAATTTGTCACACTGTAAGTGATTTCGAGTTTTTAACAAATGATTCTCATTTTATTCCCTTTTCTCCTTTCATGTCTAATATAGAAATTGCCCAACTTCTCCTGATAGTCTCTGATGGACGAGGCCTTTTCCTTGAAGGCAAAGAAAGAGTCCTGGCAGCGGTTCAGGCTGCCCGGAATGCTAACATCTTTGTCATTTTTGTTGTTTTGGACAGTCCCAGTTCACGGGTGAGTGACTACTAGAAGCCACATTTTCTGGAGAAAAAGAGATTCCCTTCAATCTGTTTTAAAATACAGCTTGGGGCTGTTTTCTTGTATTGAGAAGTCCTAGTGTATAAGGTGTTATATCAGGCCCTATTCTTTATGTAATATTCATAGTAACTCTGAGATAGGGAATATTTTTCCACTTAACAATGAAGGACAGGTCTGGGGAGATAGCTCAGCAGCATAAGTGCCTAAGCCTGGCAAGTGCAATGTCCTGAGTTTGATCCCAGCCAATGAAGGACAGAAATATAGGTAGAGTAGGAAAGCCAAGACTCACCCAGACTCGCACATCTGTCTTCTGCGTCATTTTCTTGTGTAGCAGGTATTACAGCCTTGATAATATGCCCCCCACTGCTACTGAAGACCGGCCCTTCCACCATCTCACCAGTCCTCAGGGCAGAGCAGTTCTATTTCTCAGGAGGCACTGTCCCTGCAGGAAAGACAAAGACTTAGGAGGAATTACTGCTATGGATAACAGAGACAATGTTATAGACAAGATGGATTTTTTGTTTATTCTTCTTCTTTTAAGTCATTTTCCTGGTTCAGATGTTCAAAGAGATCTGCTTCCTTCTTAATGTGTTCTGGAAATTAAGAGTAAGAGCTAGTTTTACATGGAAAAATCAGACCTGAGAGGTAAACTGTCAGCAAGAGAGATCATAGATGACAACTGACTTTTCCTTTTTTCTTACAAAATGTCTTTTGGTGACAGGATTCCATCTTGGACATTAAAGTACCAATATTCGGAGGACCTGGAGAGATGCCTCAAATCCGATCCTACATGGAAGAATTCCCATTCCCATTCTATATCATTCTTAGAGATGTGAATGTGCTTCCTGAGACACTCAGCGATGCCCTCAGACAATGGTTTGAGTTGGTGACAGCCTCTGACCACCTGTAGCACGGAAAAACAGTCCAAAGTGAGACTGAACATATTCAGAAAGTGACATGTGACCAGCTGCTCCCTACTCCTTTTTAAGTAACTGTTTTCAAACTTGCCACTCTAAAATCACATTTTATCTTTATTTCCCAGTATAGCTCACACTTCTCAAGCTCTTTGTTTTGCCTCATCTCACTTTGAAATCTGGGGAAGTGAAACTGGAAGAAATCCTAACTGGGGAACCTGATACCTGCTCTAGGAAGCCAGCTCCTGCAGTCTCCTTGCAGGGGCTCCAAACACCCAGGGTCCCATTAAGTTGTTAGGCTGGTCTCAAATTTATGATTCTTCTAAGTACCTGGTATTACAGATGTGTGCCACCATTCCTGACTGTTGGGCACCTTCCTTACGGTGTTGCCAGAGCACCAGGACTAGCCTATGCCAGTTCTTTGGACAACAGGATAAAGAGAGCATTCCTCTGGATCCTCTCTGATCTCAGCCATGGCAAGCTCTTGGTGTGAACCACAAAGCTATCCTGTGGCTGAGACACCTACAGTTTTGTGGGAACCTGATTTTGCGGAAACCTGATTTTGCATTTATTTTTAATCATGAAAAGACTTCTGTTCTCTCTAATGGCAAGAAGCTTACCGTATACATGTTCTCATACTTAGCTGGACATGACAGGAGCCCGTCATCAACAAAGAAGCCCTGGGCTGTGTAAAAATGAAGTGGCTTTTTAGTGTCTTTCATTCACATTTGCTGCTTCGGAAGACTATGCAATGACAGATAGATGGTTTTTTCTGTTTCACTCTCTGAGTGCCATAGTCCCAATTATAGTAATTTATTTCTTTAGTTCTTCCCTTCCTCCCCATTAACAGTTAAGGGGCAGAATCATTCCTCAGTGCTTTCAAGCTAGACTGAGCCAGTCTCATTCTGGAATAGAAATAGAAATGCTGTGTCCACAAGAATGAAGCCCCTACATTTATTTTCTTTTTCTCCATCAGAACACATCAGTGGTTTTAAGGCACTTGGCCAGAAAGCAGTGCTTGAATACTTGAAACTCTCTGCTGTGTTCTATTGAATGTTCTGTCAGAATGTTCTTTGTAGGCAATATGCCATGGTGTATTCATCTCTCTCCTTGTCCCTATATTTGTTTTTGTTACACTGTGAAGCCTGTCACCCTTAAATGGTGACATCACATACAGCTTGCTTGTTTACCCAAGTGTCCTAAAGCATGTACATGAAGTTATATCATTTTTATTCTAAAAATATGCAGTTTATATTCTGAAAACTATTAAAAGATTTACCACTGTTGAGATCATTTGTGATCATTCTTGATAGAATATGACAGGGGATTGATCTTGTGTACTCGACCAGGAGACCATTCTGTTTATACCAAGCTCATAAGACCCAGCAACTGCAGTGGTGTAATACAGCAAGGCTTTCTCATTCATGCTCCTGTCTGTGGTGGGCAGGCTGCAGTGTGGCAGATGGAAGCAGTGAGATGCAGAACTGCACAGAGGCTTACACTGACACTGATACCATCTATTTACCTCTAACAGGCAAGTCTGCTCTATCAGATGGGGCTTCCCAGCTAGAGTGCCTGAAGTGGTTCTCATGACGCTTCTGGGATTTGGGAAAGAAAATTCTGGTGAGCAGGCACCCAAGAGGCCACTTACAGCTTGTGATAGGAATAAGGGGGTGAGAGCTGATGCTGAGTTTAGACATTCAAGGAATGGGCAGCAGAACACATACTTTACATGCTCTGGTAATCCATTTTAGACAACTAAAACTCCTACCACTATCTATCAAACAGTTTGCAAAAATCTATCCAGACATCTAGCAAGCCTTGTACATTCCTAGGTATGGCCGTTGGTTAATGAATGACTGGGATCCATTCTGAGAAATCTAGTGTCAGGCATTTTTATTGTGAAACGATAATAAACTACCTGTGCAAACTAAGACAGCTATGATGTCACTCAGCATAAAATCTTACGGGGCTACTACCATAAATGTCTGTTGATGACAACGTATGCCATACGTATCTGGAGATGCCTGCTGGGGCTCTACTTGAGCACTCATTAGATGTATTCTGTTCAAAGCTTCAGTTACACCTCGGATTCCAAACTTTTCTCCACTAACCCCACCATAGTTGACCACTCCAGTTGCCATACCATTTACTGAGAGCCAACCTATACATCTGCTTGGCTTCCCTTTCATTTTCAGTTATTACACTCGCTCATCTAAGGCAGCTGGGGCTCCTAATCTCTAGCCTGGAGTGTGTCAGTGATCTGCAAGCCAGTCATTCATCTTTGCTTGCTTCATTTCATCCTAATCGGGACATCCAAGGAAATCTTACATGTCAAGCTAGAAATCCCTCCGGAACTTCCTGCTGTTCCAGCGACTGCAGCTTGTGCACCCCGTGCTCATTCCCCTGGTCCTCTCTACCTGCAGGAGCAGGGGATCTCCAGCACTCCTCTGGTCACCGCCTTCCAGAGCTCCTGCAGCCTGCCAATGTTGGCATATTGTCTGGAATCATCTCGCTGACTTTGTTTTTCAAATGCTTAATTTGGGGCCGGGAGATAGCTCAGTAGACAACGCTTGCTCAGCAAGCACAAGGGCCTGAGTCCAATCCCCGTTTCTGCCAAAAGAATACATAAGCTTTCTTTGGGGGCCGGGGAGATGGCTTAATAGAACAAGGGCTTGCCTGGCAAGTGGAAGGGCCTGAGGTCAATCCCCAGTTCCGCCAAAGGGGGGAAAAATTGCTTAAAACTTGCAGGACAAACGAGATTCTACAGTATAAACAGCAGTGCACAGTTGCTTTGGATTGAATTTACAATTTCCTGCCCCAAATTCGAGTCTTTGAAAACAAAGTATATGTAACTTGTGACAGTGTTAACTGTCTAGCGTCAGAAAATGTTTCTGGAAGGAAAGAGGAATGTGTACAAAACCAGTAGGAGGTAAAACCCTGTACCTTGTCCAGTTCATTGATATTTTTTTAAAAAATAGTGCTTAAAACCACAATGGGACGGAGTGTTACACATGATAGTGGTACCACGGGGCAAATGCTTTGCGAAAAGAACAAGGAAAATGGAAAATGCAGGGTGCAAATTATAAATTAACATTTTAGTCCGTTCAGATACAAAGAAACTCAAAATGAATACCTTTTTCTCTCAAAAAAATTACTCTCCACTTAAGGAATTGTTAACTACGTCTCATGCCAAGAACGGCCCCAAACACATCTTTCTGACTGTCTCCTCTACACGATCGCACCGATTCACGCTAGTCAGCGGGACGCGACCTCCCGGGCTGGGCCCGCCCCGCCCCNCGCTCCCGTCCCCCACTCTCCGGCTCTACAGATATGGCCGCCTCCCGCCTCCCCCCGGGCGCGCTGACACTGAAGCAGGTACCGTACCAGCAGTTCGCAGCGCCCGGCTAGGAGCGCCACTCTGGGAGCCGAGCTTTTCTGTTGCCCCGCTCTCCCCAGAGTGGCCTCCGGAACCTCGGCAGGCCGTGCACCCTGGGATCGGCCCAGGGAGGTGTGCCGGGCTTGCCGTGGGCGCCGCTTTCTTCTTGGCGTCTAGAGGCCTCCTTTCCCAGTAAGTTAGGTAGAGATTGCTCTATGAAAGGGACAGAGTTCCAGCAACTGTGTTCATTTAGAAAAAGTACTGGTACCACTCCAGCTCCTAGAAGCGCTTTTCCTTACCACTAGTGAGCTCTCGCTTTATACCTTCTCAGGTTCCACAGGGAAATAAGCAAACGCCCAAATGCACTTCTTGGTTTCTGTCAAAAGAAAGTTTCTCATTGTCCTTTTTAGATTTGAGAACTAAAGAGACACTGCCTTGGTTACTGTTTTGCTAAGGTAGAGCTGGTAATTATGTAGTTGTAAATGTCAGGTCTTACCCCTACACAGTTCCTGAGAAGGCAGCAAGTCCTCCTCCTCTACAGAAGGATTTTGCAAGCAATTCGGCAAGTTCCAGATGCATCTGACCGCAAATACCTGAAGAACTGGGCAAAAGAAGAATTCAAAAGAAATAAGAGCGCCACAGAAGAGGTGAGAACAAAATCATGGTGAGAACAGAGATGGCTCAGTGGAATATGCGCTTCCCTGGCAAGCGCAAGGGCCTGAGTTCAATCCCCAGTTCCACCCAAAAAAAAGATGATTTTTAAAAAATTTAGTGGAATCTTGGAATGTAAATGTCACTGAGAGAGGAGAGGGAGGTACTTGGGGTTGAACCCAGGACCCTGCACATGCTAGGCAAACCCTGAATCTCTGAGCTACATCCCCAGCTTTTGTTTGAATTTTTGGCATTGGCTCTCACTGAATTCAGGGCTCAGCTGAACAGGCTGGGTTCACATTTGGGATTCTCTTGCCTCAGCCTCCCAGAGTGCTAGGATTATAGGTGTCCACCCAGCCAAGGTGCTATGTTTTGATCATTGCTTGTAATGGTACTTCTATTTAAATGGTACTTTAAAATTTTAAGTTTCCTAATGTGTAGCAGTTCCAGTTGCACTATTGTTGGAGTGTGAGTTTTTGGTGCTGGAATTGAGCCCAGAGCTCTGGGCATAGCAAGCTCATTTCCCACCACTGAGCTGCACCCACGATTGGTTCCTGAATTTTACAAATAAAACAGTAGAACTGTACCTTATTTAATGAGATAAAGTGATAACCACATTTCACTTTCTAATACAGGATACAATCCGGATGATGATTACACAAGGCAATATCCAGCTAAAGGAATTAGAAAAAGCACTTGCATTAGCAAGATCTTAACTCTAGCATTCTTCTCAAGTCATGTTTTGTTGAGGTTAGGCTTAATGGACAGCTCAAAGCCAAGTCAAACTGTTAGTGTGTACAGTACTCAGGCGCAACTTCAGACCAAAGTGGAGCATAAGTGTCAGAGCAAAGAAAAGCAGGATGAAACAGCTCCTTTAGAACTAAGAAATGTAAGTGAATTCTGAAAATGTGTCAGCAGTTTTCATAAGAAACAAAAACTAGGAGCC
>NDGN011405425.1:1142-23207 GCA_002564285.1 Tympanoctomys barrerae | reverse complement strand
ACAATGTACAATGTATTAATTATCGAAACTGTCCTATTAATCAGTTTTGAAACTGTCTCATTGTTATTTCTCAGTAAAATAAAATAAAATAAAAAAGAAGTTACAGAGGATCATACCAGCACTCTGACTGCCTCTCAACTAGCCTAGCTGTGTTGATTTATAAAATGTTGTACAGAAACAAGCAGCTGCCATTTGATAGCTACTTGTCATGGAAATTAAGACCTTAATTTCAAATTCTTTATTCAGCTCACTTAATTTGTATTTTTCAAACTGTGATTTCAAAATGTAATCCATTGTTGCGTGACCCTTGAGTGATGAACTTTTACAGAAATTTCACTCATTCTCCTACTGATAAATCTTTATGACAGCTCTGTAAGGTAGATGTTGTCCTTGTTTTACACATGGAGAAGCAAGGATTGATCAAATAGATTTGTATACAGTGATGAAACTTGACTTCCATGGATAGCACACTGGGAAATGTGGAAATTTAGAGACCATGAATACATAAATCACATGTCTTGGTACAATGGATGACTTTGAGTATGTCTCTTGTGGCTGGCATGTGTCACCATGAAAGTGTTCCAGGTGCTTCTGTCTCTTGTAAGATGGTTGTCAAAGGTCTTTGCTGACAGTGCTGGAGCACGTGAGAATGATGACTGCACCCTCGGCTTCTCTTGCTGCCAGAATCTGGGTGCTCCACAGCTACCTGTATCTCATTAGCAAAAAAAGACTCATGGATGAACCTCTGCTGCTTGTCTAGAACAGCTACAGGAGGCAGATACCTATGCAGCACAGGATACTCCTGAGAGGTCAGCATTTGGCACCGGTGACAAATACACAAGTTGAAGAAAAAGTAAGGAAAAGCTGCCTGATTTTACTTCTGCAGAACACTCACAGTTGCCTAACGGAGCCAGGTAAACCTAGGGCTGTAACACCCCCCAGACACCCTGCTGCCCCCTGGCTCTGCCCATCCTTGCAGGTTGGGTTTGTTGTTGCCTCAACTCCCCCTGCACCTGCTCCTGGCTTTGCCTAAAACTCATTCCTAGGTCATATCCTGGCACAAAATGTCATTTCTACAAGGCAATAACACCCACGCAAAGGCTGGCCTTCTGTCCTATTTCCTTCCTGGCACTAAAAGCTATCAGAATTCAACAGTGGTTGTTATATTGCATATTGTTGTCTTCAAATTAGTTGTTCAGATTACCAGATATAAGAATGCAAAATTGGTCAAAAATTTAAGCATTAACTGTTCCTTTCAATAGACCAGTGGAAACCAGCAGTACAATTATCCAAGCTATCTTGTGCATATACATATACATTTTCCCTTCCTTTTTTCTTTCCCTCATCCCAGTTATTCCTTCCCTTTGAATTTCTATCATCTTGTCAAATTTTTTTTTAAATACACTCATGCAAAAAAAGAAAAACCTATTAAAGCCTAAGTCCATTTTGCGGCTTTGCTGCACATGTGATCCTTTGCATGCCCCACGACTGGCCCGGCCTGGCCACAAAGCACATGTGTGGTATGTTACTTGGAAGATGGATGCTGAGGAATGGCAGTAAGTGAGTGCATGCCGGCCAGTTCCAAACTCCAGGCACTGGAAACAGGACAGGAGGATAGCAGCAGCGAGGCCAAAAGGACTGTGGGTAGAGAAAGAGTGGGAGGGTCTGGGCCCAGAGGAATGCAGTCCTGACACATGCAGCCAGGCAGGAGAGGCAGGGAGGCTGCCAGTCATCCTGTGCACACCAAGGACTGGCATGGTGCCAGCCTAGGATGGACAGAGCGGGCAGCTTTCCTACCTGAAGGACCTGGTGGTGGCATGTGGTAGCAGGGACCTGTGTACTCTGCTTAGCACCCTGGCCCACGATTTCAACAACTCCCACAACTCCCTCCAAGTAGTTGGAAGGGACAGATGAGACCAGTCCCAGAAGGGACAGATAGGTGACTGTGGACAACAGAGGTTATAGAAGAACAGCCAGTGCCATGAGGGGAGCAGCAGCTGGGACCAAGGGCAGCCTCATCTCCAAAGGCAGGAGGCCAGGTGTTTGAAACCACAGTGCCATCAGTGGGGTCCCTGTGCCCACTCACTGCTGGTGCTGCAGGGAGAGCCTCCCTATGCACCCAGGACAACCCCAGACCATCGTGAAGGATGAGGGGTTCTGAAGGGCACCATACCAAGTAAGGTGCTACAGCTTCACAGAGTCCTTTTGTGCTCCTAGCTCTGGGGCACAGATTGACATGGGGTAGGAGATTGTGAGGCAGGAGATCAGGGGGCAGCAAAGTGGCCAGCAAGTGGGTGTAACCTGTCAATCATAGCAATTTGGACATGTGCAGTACATTTTCCAGGCCTTGAGCCTGATATTGGAGTACACAATTTCAAATTTTTTACTGCAAGATCAAGTAAGTTTTTGACACAGTAGTGTGGCCTACATCTGACATCAGAATGGATATAAAAGATGGAAGTCACTGCTTACTTGCTTTCTTTCTTTCCCTCTCTCCATCCCTTCTTTCTTCCTCCCTTCCTTTTTCTTTTCTTCCTTCCTTCTTTCTTGGTGGCCCACTCTGTCCTCCATCTCTTGCCACTTTAACTGGGTGCTCATTCTGCAGAGCACCTTTTCTCCCTTATCTTTGATAAATGTAAACCTTGCTGCTTCATTTCCTGTCCAATTGTTTGTTCAGGACAGCAAGAGCCTGCACAGGAGAAGCCCACAGCACACTAGAACCCCATTCACAGTAGTGCCTCATGTCACCTCTCCTTCTGGCAGGTCACACATGCTCTGGAGCTGCTCCCCTCAGAGCACTGCTGCTCCCCATTGTTCCTGGAGCCTCCCTCCCTCCCAGTCCTGAGTGCTGTATCCTGCAGGAAGGCAGGCAGTGGGAGGCATTGCGGACAGAGGCCAGGACTTCAGTCACTGTCACCATCCTCCTGCTGTTAACACAGCTAAGGGAGATATGCCTGGCTGTGCCTAGCCCCCTTCCCTCCCTTCTCTCATTTCTGACAGGCAGGGCAGGCAGCAGTGCTGACCTCAGAGGACAGCCCTGGGAAGTGATGTGTACACTGCACCTCAGGCCCCCACAGAGTCTGGGCTCCACACATGTGGCTGTGTATTTTCCTGCACCTTATGTTTTCCTCATAATTATAGAAAAATTGCAGGCTTCTTTAAAAATATATGGAAATGCAAAGAAGAAAAGATATCTATTTCTCCATTATTTTACTCCTTGGCTCTGTTACTAATTTCTGCCTTTCTTCTGTTACCTAATACTACACTTACAGCAATTTAATTAATATTTGAAAAGCAGCTCTTAGAATCCAGGAAACAGGGTATCTAAGAAATGAACTGGACCCTCACTGATAGTTTACACCCCAGTTTCCCTTCAGCCTTTCCATGAGAGGATTTCTCTGTGCCTGGTAGCCTCCATGGCAAGGCTGAAGACCCTGAGGAGATAGGCAAGTTTTCTATCTCCAGTAGGCACAATTTCCACACTTGTGTGGTACAAGTGGCAGTGTCCCTCCACCCTAGGGGCCAAGTTCAGGCCAGCACCCTGCTCAGTCTGAGGGAGCGCCCTAGGTGATAACCTTAGGATCATTTTTTCCCCTCCTCACCCACAGAGCAGCAACAAGCACCTTTCCAGCTCCTATGATGTAACTGCCTGCACATAGGCAAGGAGCAAGGCAAGGTGCATGCAGTAGGTACTGTGTGGACAAGAGGCCCTGGAACCACACAGGGTCCAATACCAGGCTGGGGTAGGAGGGCACCATGCCTGGATAATGCACCATTGCTGGTCTGGTGACGACCACCCAGCATCAGCCATCACTGTTATCTCTTCACAGCTGTTGAGAGGCAGCAGAGATGGGAGAAAGGGCTGCGATACTAGTATGGGATGGTGATCAAGGCTTGCAGCTGACTCAGTGGGGTGCTCCATGGCTATGACCAAGCTGTACAACCTCTGTGTACCTCACTACCTCCACAGGTGAAATGACTGTGCTTGGTTCCCCTTGGAGGACCAGCCCTCTGTAGGGTGCCTGGCCAAGATAGCACTTGCCAGTTCTAGAGTGCAAGGCAGGTCAATACTGACCATTACCACTTATCTCAGAGGAGCCAGGAAAGGATAATTGGGGCTCTGGCCTAGGAAGCAGCCCAACTGCGCAATGAGAAGTTCAATGTGTTTTGTGGACTCGAGACCTAGTGTCTCCAGGCCCTGATTTCCTGTGGTGAAGAACAGGGTTTGTCATGTCTACCTTGCAGAGCTGTGATAAAGAACCACAAAGTATTTGGAGAGGTTACCATTGTTCTGGCATCCCAGGAGCACTTGATAAATAGCAGTTTCTCCTCCTAACAGCAAAGCAAGAAAAAGCATCCAGAAAATGCCCACAGCTTATCTGCCTGGTGGACATGCCTTCTCCTAGAGGTGAAGAGGCCAGGGCTTGAAATCTCTTCTCACCCATGCCAACAGCTGGCAGGTATCATCTTTGCAACAGGAGCTTCCCAGCTTCCACAGGAACCTTGTCTGGCCACTGGGCTTGGTGCAGGGACACTATCTGCACCCATAGTTGCCAGTGGAGAGGTGGCTACAGTGGCCTCTCCTGGGACCCTCAGAGCACACTTACTAGGACTCTTGTAGTTTTGACTCACTGCTTCTCTATAACATGGGGATCACAAAGCCTGGGCAATTCCACCCGAAACCAGATATAGCATAACAGCAAGTAGGAAGAATACCTTCAGCGTCACACCGACCACGTTGATGGCCTCCTTCACCTGGGGGTGGCAGGTACAATGCGCAAGCTCCTCACAGATCCACACTCCCAGGGAGCAAATGGCAATGCACCTTTTTTTAAAAAAAGAAAAGGAGGAAACTCTCATGAGACAATATGTTTACTTGGCATTTTCAAATAAAATAATGTTTTACAACTGTTTATTCAAAGCAACATAATAAATAGCTAATTAATAGAACGTCTTCTTCAGAGAAAAAGAAAAAGGGCTTTTAATAGCTAAGTTTCTGGGACAAATAGGAACACCAGTGATGATTAGTATTTATAAAGTATGAATGATATACTTTATTATCCATAGCTAAATTAATATCAAATATAACCAAATCAATATCAGAAATTGCTCAATCTGTATCAGATAAAGTGGTCTCTAAAATAAAAAAAATCACCCTTAGAAATACAGAGGATTACTAAATAAACATAAGGATTGGATTCATATAGAAATAGGATAACTCCAAACTTACATACTCATAATGTAACCTTAAATTATGTGTGTTATAAAGTTTGACAGAAATACGGGGAGAAATAAATGAAGCACACCACTATAAGGAGAGATTTAACAAAGTGCAACTCAGTGAATGGTCAAGTTAAAAAAATCAGAAAAGATACAATGATACAGGATAATTTAAAGAATTTAATATAATAGACTAATCTAGAACATTATGCCCAACAATTAAGAACACTGTGTACATTTACGTGTTTTTTAAAAAATGTACAGAACAGCTACAAAGATTGACTAGATAAATACTGGGCTCTGAAGAAACTCTCAACAATTTCACACACAAGTATCAGACATTTTGATCCATCATACAATTAATTAAAACATTAGTAATAAAAAATATTTGTAGAAATAGCCATATGTCTGAAAAGAGAATATATATATATATATATATATACATATATGTATATATAATATTCATGATTTAATGAAAGAATTTCAGGAGAACACAAAAATATTTGGAAGGGAAAATACTACATATTAAAAATTTTTAAATTTAGATAAAGTAGCCTCTGGAAATAAACAGTCTTAAATGCTTATATTTGTAAAAGGAGAGAGGCTAAAACTATACTAAGTAGCAGGTAAAGGAATAACAGAATAAAAATAAAATTGAAAAATAAAAAGGGCTGAAAACAGGATATAAAAACATAGTATGGAAGGCTGAACACAAATGTAAGACAAAAAAATCTTTTTGGATGGAAGGTGCCCAAAACACAGTAAGACTGTCAAATCTTTGGCAAGAGTAGTTTTTTTAAAAAAAAAATCAGTTAACACACAAAAAATGTCAGAGATTAAAAAGTGGATATAATTACAAAAGTCAAAGAAATTTTAAAAATAGTATACTATTTGAAGTACACTTCAAAACTTAGATAAAATGGAAAAATTTATAGAAAATGTTAATTTATCAAAACTGCCACGTGCGCGTGTAGATGAAGATGGAGACAGTGATGTGGAGAGAGGAAGATGGAGGGAGAGGGTGAGCATCATAGTTTCCCCAAAACCTTGGCAGAGTCAGTTGCTGACCTTCTCACAAAGATGATACTAGCCCTAAGTGGTTTCATCACCAAGGTCTCCAGAGACACAAAAATATTAAGAGATTTTCCACAAACAATCCCCTACTGATGAGAATAAAACAGTCCTCTGCTCATTTTGTGAGACTCTGTAACTTGGAGCAAGATGGAGAAGGCATGGACAGGCCATGAATAGAAACCTAACTTCCCGGAACAAAGGATGAGCCAAGCCAGATCCAGTCCCATATTAACAGAGTCGGATCTGTCCCCAAGCAGGAGTTTGGGTTAGCACTAGTGAGCTGATACTGAGTGTCTGGCTTCTGCAAGGGCAGACTAGGAAAGCTGGGCTACACCACCCACTGCAGATAACTGAGGACAGCTGAGGAATACCATTCAAAGAAGCTTAAAGTCATTGAGCTAAGAGGCTGGGGCAGTGGGATCGGCTGCCTCACATGGAGCAGAGCAGGGCACGGGTCCCCAGGATGGAGAATGGGCGCCTGGGATACGCCGTGGGGCCGTGAGCTGGGCATTCCCAGCCCTGGCTTCAGCCAGGATGAGAAGCAGTGCTTCCTCCTTCTGTGCATTTGGCTGGAGCACTGGCAGTCTTGTGTGCAGACTGCAGCGACCTGCAGGCCTGGCAGAAGCAGCCCCAGCGTTCCAGATACTGCCCAGGGTCTCCTGGGCAGAAAGCCACCCTCAGTTGAGATTGCCACCCTATACATTCCCACTTTTATGAACTGTGGGGTATCCTTCCATTCTCCTTCTTACTGAAAACATCAGGGAATATATGTCTGTATTTGTTAGTTTACTTTTTTCTTATATGAAAGCATACTACATACAATCTTCTGTATTTTTATAATCTTCATTAATAAACATGACTTTTAAATAATCAAGCCGACCAGCATGGTAGTACACACCTGTAATCCCAGCACCTGGGAGGCTGAGGCAGGAAGACTGCCATGAATTTAAAGCCAGCCCTGGGTGACACAGTGAGTTTCAGGCCAGTCTGACTACCTAGTGAGACCCTGTCTCAAAAAACCAAAAATAAATATATAAATAACCAGGCAAGTAAAGCATTTTCCTGACAGATTTCTTACTGTGTGTATACTTTACTGTGTGTAAAAGTGATGTGAAGGAAAAAGTGTTTTCTTTAAACATTAATTTGTTTACACATAAAAATGTACCTTAAAAATTCTAAAAGAGTTTACCTCTCGTCCAACATTTACCTTGCACATTCATTTGGTTCCTCTGTGGCATTCTTCAGTAAAATATTTATGAGGTAATGCTAAAAACACAAAATTAGGCAAAATAAAAACTTTGTTTATGTGTCATGGCTGGTTTTCCACATGACTGACCACACTCCATGCAGCCCAGAGCCACCAAAGGCCTGGAGCTCGGAAGCTCTGTGGAGCGGGGCTGGAGCAGAGGCAGGAGTGTTTCCGGGTAGTAGTGAAAGCAATGAGACTGCCAGGCAGCAAAGTCTCCCTTTACTTTCAGGCTGACTGGATTATACATTGTACACTGAATCATATATTGTTTAAGCCTGTTTAAGCAATGGACCCCTGTATTATAAATCGATTGGTTCATGCTAGAATTTATTTTAGTTTGCCTCAAAAGTCAGTTGAGAGACTAAGTACTTTTATTCTCTAAGAAATAATTTGAAATTTTAAACTATCAGTAGTATTTAATCAGGCCAACAAAGTTTACTTAGTTTATTTCAATCATTTCTTATAAATTCACTTGCTGCACGAATGCAGCATAACTAAGCCAATGAAAGTATTACAAGGGATAACTCATTACATGATTTGGATCCCAAGGCACAATAAACAGATCTAATAAAAACACTGAGGAGTGGAGCTACCAGGTCTAACTGCAGCATGCTCTGACGTGTTTAAAGCCCCTTGAACAACTTCTGAAAACAGCTACCAAAACACTGAAAAGATGCACCAAATTTCAGGGATGAGTAGATCAGTGTATAAAAATGGAAGATACAGCTGGAACTATAAAATGCCAAACTGGTGATGTGATCAAGTGCATCACATACCTTGACATCTTCAGTTCCGGTGACAACCTCAGTTACTTCCGGCACTGACTGCAGTAATGGGATCTCCCGGTAGATATTTGGGAAGCAGACGAGGGATCCAAGGATGGTGAGAGCTTCAGAACGAGGTGCCTGAACATGAGGAGAGGGGAGCACACAGCCTTCACTCTGAGAAGCAATGACATACTTTACTTCTCTGTGGCTTTAAGAAGGAATTGGGATAGTTACTTCATTATGATTGAAAATATACTACATGCCCTGCTGGTTTTCCTGATGAGTACTTAAAAAACTAATTTCCAAGGAATGGGAAATACTACTACACTTAGACATAAACAGTGCGAGCTGGTCTTCAGATTCATTCAAAATTAGGCACATAACTGAGTCTTGACTGATGAACATTGTTTTACTGTTAAGTGTTCTTCAGAAAGCAAGGTAAATGACACCAGCTTTTGTTGTGAAGGACAATTAAGGAAAATTCATAAGGATGTGGTTTGGAAGTAGGTGTCACAGAGAGGACACCATCTACCAAATTTCTTGTATTGTATAAGGAATGACTTTGCAAAATAATATACAAGGAGCTACTAAGTCACCATATCTAGTGAGATACTAATCCCTTATTTGTCCATTATCAGAATTAGGTATATCTTAAAGAAGGCACATCACTAGATTTCTATTCAATCTCGCAGCTAGGAGTAGCCTAGAATGGGGGTAGGCACAGTATTTCAGAGCGCACCATCCAGCTGCTGCCCATCTGTCCATCTGACCTACTATTTTTTTAAGAATGACAATGGCAGCTAAGACTTCAGAAGATCTCACTCTGTCAGGTACCGTTCCAAGTGCTGCAAAGCATTTCTCACAGAGTCCCCTCAACAACCCAATGGGGTCAATACTATTATCATCCATATTTTCCCTGAGAAAACTGAGGCTAAGACAAGTTGAGGAGCTTGTCAAAGTCGTCTAGCCTATTTAAGCAATGGACCCTAAATCTGAGCTGAGGCCACCTAAGTCAGGCCCATACTAGGCCTATAGTGTGAAACAAGAACTTCCTTCTTTAGGGTCCCAAGGAAGGAACATTCGGGATGGAACAGGAAAGCCAGATAGAAATATGAAGTATTAAGTTTATACATTTGCCTTCTCAAGAGTAGGGACCTGTCAGACTCATCCTGTCAAACTCAAGTCCTAGCACACAGTAGTCCATGGTGAGTGTTTCTGAAGATACACACTTAAGTTGCTTCCACAACTTGGCCATTCAGAATAATGTTGCAGTGAATAGGCAAATGCAGGTATTTCTTCAAGACTCTGGCTTCATTTCCTTATTTCAGAAGTGGAATTGTTGGATCATATAATAGTTCTATTTTTAATTTTCTGAGGAACCTCCTTATGATTTAGACCTAAAATGGCCCTCAAAATTCTCATGCATTTGACAAACAACTAGGTTGTGGGCCTGGTTAGAGGTGAGTGGTATGCAGCTTAACCTGGGAGGGGTGTTCTTGTTGCTGGCTTTTCCTTTGTTCTGTTTTTCTGACTCCCACGCGTTAAACAGCTTTCTTCCTCCACACACTTCTACCATGCCATTTCCATCTTGGAGCCAGCCAACCATGGACTAAAACTAGGAACCAAAATAAACCTCTCCCCTTTAAGTTGTGGGCGACTGATATTTGGTCCCAACCACAGAACGTAGCTAAGACCACCATTCCTATTAGATTACAGAATGGCCATACCAATTTACATTCCATGAGCGGCGTACAAGGGCTCCCTTTCCTCCATATCCTCAAAACTGGTTTCTTCTGTCTTTTTAATGACAGTCATTCCAACAGTTGTGAGATGGTTATCTCATTGTGGCTTTAATTTGCATTCTCTGATGATTAGTGAAGTTAAGTATTTTTTTCTACATATATGTCAGTCAATTGCATGTGTGGGAAGCTACTTTTATAGCTCAACCAGCTAAAAGAAACATCTTCACAGAGAATGGTCATCATGGAGAGGTATATCACATATTTTGCTTTAACATTGTTACAGAAAACTCTCCTAGCAAGTAGTAAAAATACTTTTCAGTAAAGAAGTATGACCTTCCTGCTTGGATCTTGTGTTTTCTTTTTAATTTAATTTTTTTTTTTTTTTTTTTTTTTTTTTTTTTTTTGGTACCAGGAATTGAACTCAGGACCTCATACTTGCCAGGCAGAAAACTGTGCCACCGAGCTAAATGCCCAACCTTAGTTTTTCCCATTTGGTTTAAATCATTAAAAATGAATTTGTTCTTTGAGATTCAATCAGCCTGAAATATTTCTCAGCAATACTATCCATAATGAAGTATGAAAAGTTGTCAAATTCAGCATCTTTCTTTTCAATTTTTTCTTCCTTCATTCTCCTTGTCTTTACTCCCTTCTTTTGGCTGTTAACTTATAAGATAGTGCATGAAAAGATCATCATGAAGTATCACATATACAGAAGATTAAAAATGCTTACAACCTACAGCCTGGAGTTTGAATTTGCCTTGCTGAGAAAAAAATAAATAAGTGGAAAGAAAAGTAAACATGTATCAAACAAAATCTAGGATGACAGCTTCTCTTGCTGACTTCAATGCAAATTCTTAACAAGCAGGAAAGCTCATTTTATTTACACCATTTGAAGGGGGGGAAATGCCTGAATTGATAACTGTTGTCCAGAGCACAAACATTAAAGGTCTTTTAAATTTAAATGCAGAAAAGTATTCTTTCAAAAGGCACTAAGGCATTGTGAAATAGAGGCAATAAATGTAAAGATGGAAAATAAACTCCTTTTGCAACCTTTAATGTCGAGCCCATTTGCTACTACTTTTTCAGTTGAGAACTGTGCCAGTATTTTCTCACACATTTATGAGGAATGTATATTCCTTTCTACTTAAAATCTTAGTGTTCTAACATTTTAAGAAAATATTTTTGAACTGAGAGTACAGCTCAGTGGATTTGATCCCCAGCACTACAAAACTAAATAATAAACAAATAAATTGATATTTTCTATAAGACTCACAGTAACCAAAACCTAAAACTGCTAATGTACACTTAAAATTCTCTTTACTTCAGATATTTATGTCTATACCACCATTTACTAGCAAATGCTAATAAGACTCTAAGAGACAAGCCCTGCCTCTGACAGTGTAAATGTGCTGAGATATTAGTGAGGATATGATTTCTCACACTTTGGCCTTTTGATGAAACGCCTTTCCAATACTGGTGTGTCATCTTATCCTACAATTTCACACGTCAGCTGCCAGGGTATCTACCCTGAGAGCCCAGTTTCACATTGCACTAATGAGTCGACACCTGTTAAGAGTAGAGAAATCTGAACCTTGTCAGCGATCTCGAGGCCTCCTGGGAGCTCTGATCTGAGCATTGTCATACTCACCGCCAACATGTCCGTGCTAAGGACCCTGGCCGCGGCTGTGATGAAGTCCCCCACCAGCATGGAGAAACCAGGCAGACCCAGGGAGAAGAAGCGGGGCGGGCAGTGTCTTATAATTATATTCAAGATATCCTACAAAGGAAGAGAAGTATGCATGAGTAAAAATTTTAGGACAAAATTTCAAAATAGTTTGTGTGTGCATAGGACCACTGTATAACAATGTACAAGGATTTGGAAGCTAGATGTTTTTCAGGGATGGGGTACAAGAGGTGAATTACTCAATGATTATTGTACCATTTTACAGGGAACATAAGGTAAATATATAAATAAAACCCCTGAACACCTATCACTACAACAAAGAATAGATTCTGTCTTTAGCTTTTGATTTTCAAAGAGAAAGCAAGCTGTTACATTTTTTTAAAAACCCTTAAAACAGGCAAAGAGATGAAAATTTCAAACTTGAGGTAACTGTATGTGCTACAACAGGGAAATACTGTGATCAGGGGTGCACTACAGCCAGGGGTTGGCATGATCTAAGCACACGTGTGATCGCAAGCCCAAGTTGAAAGTGCCAGGTGACCTTCTGTGTGGGATGGAGCACTAAGCATGTCATCTGCCTGGACGCCTGTGCCCAAGTCCATAATAGCCTCTCATGGTGGCCAGCTGGAATCTCTCAATTCCTGCCCCGTGCTGAGGTGGTCGCCTCATCCTTGCCTCTGGCAATCAGAAAGCAGCCCTGGACAAGGATCACACCACCATGGACAGGCCATAACTCTGAGAGAATGGTGTGTGTGTGTGTGTGTGTGTGTGTGTGTGTGTATACACACAATGCAGTGGTGAGTAAACTGCAAACTTCACTTAGGCAGTTTTTGTCAGCATCTCTATCAGCTATACTGAAGTACTACTGTTTTGTGACTTATAGTTATACAACCTGTAATTAGTATTAATATGCAGTTAGGTAAGATGAAATAAAGACTTTCAGTTTCTTAGTTTTCAGGATCTGGAAAATCTTTCAAAACAATTCTTATTTAATTGTGTTAAGTTAGAGCTAAAGTATAGCAACATGTTAAATTCTAATACATGAACTCAAATCCTTCATAATAAAAATAACCTCATTTAACAACTTGACTTCTTTAAACAATTTCTATTTGTTCACAAAACATATTTTCCTCCTATAATAAACTCACTGAATTTCCCTAAGCCACACTATTTACATCCTGAAAACAACTGCATCATGTTTAATGTTCTAGAACTCACATATGGCAGCTTAGCAAGCCCTAATGTAAAGTTTTGGCATTTCAGCAGACTTTTTCCTATACCCAAAATAAACAGATAGATAGACAGATAAAAGGAGGAAAGAAAGGGAAGTCAACCTGAACCACACTTCTTCCCAGTTAATGTTTAAACCTGCTTTAATCACGTCCTGCCATACACGTTAGGGCCCATATCAGCCAAGGCAAACATTCTAAGGGGCCGAGCAGATGGGTGCTGCAGCTTAGAAAGTGTGTGGTAAACTCGTGCTCCCAGAGTGGAACAAAAGATCCACCTTTTTCATAATTAAGCTTCTGATTAATGCCCTAGGCTCCTCACCACACACCTGTAATTACTCACAGAGGTACGCATTGTGCCGGGCCTTGTCTGGGAATATCAGGCATCAGGCTCTCCGGCGGCAGATGGAAGCACATTTCTGTTGACATATGCTGCAATGAAAGAGTTCGTGCAAACCTGGCGAGCAAGGTAGCAGAATGCCATGCATCTGAAGATTAATAATGCAAACAACCAGGATGTTAACTTTGTTATGTTTGTGTTAATTCCATCTGTTGAGATGAGGAACTAAAACTCTGTAGCCTATGGGCTTTAAAGACCTTTAGCATATACTTAAGTCAAATGAGCCATTTTTACCACTGGAATTTTGAGATTTAATTAAAAAATGCTTTTCTAGGATATGTTTATAGGAATTAGGAACTAAATCTTTTAATAAGCTAAAGCCTGCATTTATAGATAGAATCCATCTTTCTTCATAATATCCATTCATGTAAAGGCATTGATCTGTGAGGGGCATTCAGGAAAAATTACGAAGTTGCCACCGATGCTGAAGACCACAGCTCTGGGAGGAGCAGAGTTCCACAGTTGCCCCAGGCCCTGGACCCCAGCCAGGAGTTACTTCAAGGGAACCTGTTTCCATGGGCAGGAAGATGGAAAAGAGAAGGCACAGCAACAAATGGCTGGCCTGCCCTCCTCGGCCACCCACGGGAGTCAGCACCCAGAAGATGTAGAGGCTGTGCCACAGTCACCAAAGATGGCACCAGGGAAGGGTTAACACAGAGTTAGGGAAGATGCCACCTGACCAGCCAGCTCAACAACAGCCACAGACCCACTTGCCGTGCTCAACTGCACATAAATGGACTGACCCAAAGCTTCTATCTCTGTGATAATGCCATACATGCAGCAGCAACAATGTGCTGTTTGAAGACAGCAGCTGCGTGTTCCCTCAAGAGAGAACCCAGAGAGCTCTGCACATTTGCAACTCACAGCAGGACCCTGGTACTCCTTCCCCTCTAGAAGCCAAGACCATAGTTGTAACTAGGATCTCTGGAAACATGAAACAAAAGGCCAAGATTGTGAACCTTGGCCCAAGGTCTCACACACCCATACAGCAAGCCCACCCTCGCGCCCTCCATCGCATCCACCCTCAAAGTAAACATCTTGCCTGACAGGCTTTTCAAAGTGATTCACTTGATTTGAACTTAAATAAAACTATTCTGGAAAATGAATATCTTTGGTCCTAAACAGGAAATGCCCCTGAATCAAACAGTGACAGCAATCCAATGATACTGAATTTTTGCTCAAAACATTATTATCTGATAGTCTAGGGCTTTCTTGCTAAGACAGTGGCTTGCAAGGTCACAGTGGTGTCAAAAGTTTGCTGCCAACCCCTGCATCACACCCACTGCAGGGGTCACTGTCCCTCAGTACCATCTCTGTTGTAAGTACCTACAGGAATCACCCCTGAACCTACACTTGGCCAATACAACTCCAGAATCAGGGCCACGAGGCTTTGGCCAAAGTCTATGAGGAAGATCTGGGCAGACCACATCGTGCTCAGAGCTTCACACCTCACTTCCATAAAATGGAATGATCCTCCCTTAAAAAGTTCCAACAGCAAAGAAGATGTGGGAAAATGCCTTTGCAACTTGGAAAGAGCCATGCAGGAACAATCAGAATTGCAAGGAAAAGAAGAAAAGAAAAGGTCTGCTAAAAGGACAAGGACTCTGAAGTGTTTTACTTTGGAGAATGCATAGGTTTAGTTTCTATGATTCAGTAAACTTATTTTATTGATTTACTCGAAGAATGTTTAAAACATTTCAAAGGGGGCACAGGCAAGCCTCTTGGATCACAAATGACCCTAAAAAGCTCTGGAAATTAGTGCACTCAGACAATGTCCTTACCCAAGCATCACTGCAATCAGACACAGGAGTACAACCTCAGGGCAAATGAGGAAGCTAAGAGGAAAATGACTGCTTCAGATTTTTAGTTTCATTCCTGTGAGAAATATTAGAACTTACCCTAAACAACTGAATTTGGTAGCAAGAACTAGTTCCTTTTCCACCCTCTGAAGAGAAGAAACCATAACCTAAGTAAGCTCAATGGCAAATGGAGCCTAAATGAGGCACCGCATGTGTTCTGTCAAGCTGACCAGGATGAAGCAGGATGATTCTGTCAAGCTGACCCAGATGAATCTTTCAACGTGATTTTTGTTCAAAGGAGATAATCCTGCAAAATGCTGTAACGTGGGGAACAGGTGCACCAAGCTGGTGTTTTTCTCTTGTTTTGGTGAGAAACCTTCAACACACTGCCTATCAGGTGTGAGAAGCTGGCTGTAAGGTGGCATCTGTGGCTCACCCAACGATTCAGGTTTATGAGAAAGGCAGTGAAGGACAGCATCTGTCTCTTATCACTGAGCTTGCAAAAATCAGGTAATTCAAACAGAGGCGTGTTGCTTCCTCCCTTCCAAAGCACAGCTCTATAAACACGAACCGTACTCAGCCCAGTAAATGAATCGCTTTCACTGAATGCTATGTACACAGTAACTGAAAAAACCGTAAGGGATAAGAAAAACATATGGTGATGGCAGCAGAAATTGGTTTCTTCGTTTTGCATAGTGTTGTTTCTTTAGTTCTCTTATAATTGACCCTTAGAACGATAAATGTGTAAAATAATTTTGTTTATTATGGCTCCAAACCTTCCAACAATTACATAAAATGAAAATTTAAAAGGAAGGATTCATTCTGGAAGCATTTCCATTGTTTACATAATTGCACAGCTATAATTTAGTGCTTGTGTTGTTATGGAAAATAAAAAAAGGGGCCATTATGGGCCATTTTGATTCAAAATATTGCACAGTGGTGTCAAAAATGGGGGAAAATGTTCACTTTACAGCAGTTTAAAATGGATTAACCCTGCAAATAAAAACATTTCAATATAGAATTCTATAAAATACAAATGTTCAGGAAGTAGCCATCCCTCAGACAGTATTAGAAATGTACAACCGCGCTCTCACACCGATTACATATATGTCATTCACTAATATGTGCTCACAGCAGCAGCCGATGGCTGTAACACAATAGCTGGCCATCTGTCTCCCTCTCCCAGCCTCTCCTCCGTGGCCACACGCCCGCTTCTCAAGAGCAAACGGATCCGCTTATCCCCCCAAATAGCTCAGTCCCCCTGCGAGGCCAAGCAGAACCAAGAAATTAAAGTGGGTCTGCTAACCCATCCAGCCCCTCCTTTCACTTCTCACTTTAAGAAACTGCAGCACTATGAGTTAGTTGACTTCATCACTATTTTTCAGGAAAGATGTCGGTCTTTTCTCTAAGAAATTCAATCGGAAGCTCTTGTATTTGGTAAAGTAGGAGATGCTAGCCTCTGCTTATTCTAGTGATCTGGCTAATAAAAAGACAGGACTCAGCCCACACTTGTCTAATTAATTATAAAACTATTTGAAAGCAGAAGAACACTTTGGACACTAACCCTGGATAAACTTGAACTTTCTATGACAACTAATGGGAGCCACATCCTACAGTACCTCAAGGACATTCTTGGAAACAGCAGTTACTGCCTTCCTGGCAGAGCTCAGAAATGGAATGATAAGAGGCTTAGTTACCAGAACAGGGCTGAGTGCATCAAATCCCAAGGCCCGTCCTCTCCCGCCTGCTGGTGGCTGTCTGCGCCTCTAATTCTGTGTGCCCCTGGTGTGTAAAGGGTGTAAAGGGCATCCTTTACACACCCAAGCTGCTACCTGGCCCCTGGTGACAAAAAAGTGAGGCCTTTGACATTACACCCTAACAACAAGAAAAGCACTGTGGAACACGATACTGGTGCCACACTTCCAGAGGAGTTGCTGGGAATAAAAAGATAGCAGATCAAAACTGTAAACTGCTTTCACGATCTGGCCAAACAATATGCAGCATGTGCTATATGTTATTTTTTTAAATGGCCGTGTGTGGTGCAATCCATTCAGGAAAAAGGCAGAGATTTTTTCCAGCGCTGGAAAAAATGTGACTTCTTCAGAGGTAACGACGGTACCAAAGCCTAAAGATGGGCCATGATAGAGTAACTAGGTTCTGAGTCTGTAAAGCAGGGCCATCTGGGTTTCTCACTGTGAGTACTGCATGAGAAAGATGCTACACATCTGCAGCAGCACAGGAAGAGGGGCAAGGCTGCCCAGCTGCTTCTCTGTGTCTGAGTCAGATTTACTGAGATATAATTCATATATAACATCCACCCTGGAGAGTGTACAACAGTGTTTTTAATATAGTCACAGAATTGCACAACCGCCACTACTTCAGAACGTTTTCATTACCCCAGAATAAATCCTATATCCATTAGCAGCCACACCCTACCTTCCCCCTACTGCTCCTTCACTATATATGTAACAACAACCAATTACTCTCCATCTCCATGCATTTGTCTGTGCTGGACATTTCAGAATATGAGATCACACAGCATATGGTGCTTTGTACCTGGCTTCTTTCATATAAAGACAATGTCCTCGGGCTGGCCAGATAGCTCAGTGTACTAAAGCGCCTGTGTAGGCAGAACATAGCATCCGGAGTTTGACACCCCACCACCACCAAACCACTCTGCCAGCCCCGCCCACAGGGTACCCTGAGACAGCGATTGAGACTGGGCATGGTACAGCACTTGGGAGGCTGAAAACAGGAGAATCACTACATATCCAATCTACGTAGCAAGACCCTGTAGACCCTGTACCAAATACATAAAAAAAGACAATGTCCTCAAAGCCCACCATGTTGTAGCATGTACCACTGCTTCATTCCTTTTTTATTATTGAATAATATTCCACGATGTCAATAGTTCACATCATCTTCCCATCAATTGATGGACACTGGAATTGTTTCCACCTGTTGGTGATTATTAATGGTGTTGCTATGAAAAAACGATGCACAAATTTTCATCTAAATGTCTTGTCAGTTCTTTTGGTGACAGATTTCAGCAGTGGAACTTAACTGCATGCATTGCTGGTACACAGAAATATAGTTAATTTTTATATATTGATCTTGTATGCTACAATCTTACAGAGTTCATTTATTAGTTCTAATAATTTGAGAGGGGTGTGTGTGTGTGCGTTTGAGCAAATATCAAACACTTTCCTAGTGCAGCTCAATCATTTTATTGTTTTCACTAGGAACATACATAGGTTCCCATCTCTCTGTCTCATTGTCAACATTTATTATTTTCCTGCTTAAAAATGACAACAGCCATCCTAGCAACAAGTGTTTCCTATGGTTTTGATTTTCATCTCCCTGTGATTGGGTGGAACATCTTTCATGTGCTTCTTTTCTGGAGAAATGTAAATATATTAAGGTCCTTTACTCATTTCATATTTGATCTATTTGTCTTTTTGTATTGCTGAGCTCGCAGGCCTCTTTCCTGCATGCATTTGTCTGACATGTGACTTACAAATATTTTCTACCATGTTGTTGGTTGATTTTTCATTTGTTTGATAGTGCGCCCTTTGAGGAACAAAAGATTTTAATTTTGAAGAACAATTTATCTACTTCTTTCTTTTGTTGCTTGTTTCAGGTGTCATTATCTAAGAATTTATTGTCAAATCCACGACCACAAAGATTTCCTCTTTTCTGTTTTTTCTGAGAGTTTTATCATTTTAGATCTTACACTTAGGTCTCTGATCCATTTTGAGTAAAGTTCGGTACAGAGTGAGTTAGGGGCTTCATTTTATTCCCAGACATGTAGATTCCAAGTTGTCTCAGTAACACAACTTGGAATCTACATGTCTGGGAATAAAATGAAGCCCCTAACTTCATTTTTTTGTGAGAAGCCCCAAATTCTCACAAAAAGAGAATTCTTTTCCCACTGAATTATCTTTATATTTTTGTCAAGAATTAGTTGACTACAGATACATGGGTTCATTCTAGACTCTCTATTCTATTTCACTGATCTATGTATCTACCACTTTACTAATACCATACTGTTTTGAATACTGCAGTTGTATATAAAGTTTTAAAATAAAAAAAACATGAGTTCTACTTGTTCTTCTTTTTCAAGATTATTTCAGCCATTCAGAATGCCAGGTGAATTTTAAAATATGCCTTTTCTTTCTGCAAAAGGAAAAAAAAGCCATTTGGATTTTAATAGATTGTGTTAAATCTGTAGATCAGTTTTGGGAGTACTGTGAATATTAAATCTGAATTAGGAATATAGAGTACTTTTCCGTTTACTTAGCTATTGTTGAATTTCCTATAGCAAGATTTGAGTTTGTAATACATACTCTTCTACTTGCTTGGATAAATTTATTCCTAAATAATTTATTATGTTTATACTATTATAAATAGAATTTGTATCCATTTCATTTTCAAACTGTCTACTGCTGGTATACAGAAATACAGTTAATTTTTATATATTGATCTTGTATGCTATAACCTTACAGAGTTCATTTATTAGTTCTAATAATTTGCGAGGGGTGTGTGTGTGTGTATATTCCTTAGGGTTTTCCAAATATACAAGCAAATCATCTATGAATATGTTACTTTGTTTTCTTCCCAGTCTGACACTGTTTTATTTTTATTTTATTATCTACCTACCCTACTCAGAGTCTACAAAACAGTGCACAACTGCAGGATAGAAGGGATAAAAACAGGCACCCTTGTCTTGTCCTTAATCTTAGAGAGAATGTGGGTATTGGATATGGAAATTTTGGTAACTTCTTTGATGAAGAAAGTCAGAAGCTACAATTCACACCTAAGCCCAGGGAAACCTTTCATTCGAAATATTTTTGGGGATAGTTAGGATAGATATACAGCTGCTTTCTCTAGTTCAATGAGAAGAAAGATTTGTACTAATATTGTTTAGATAAGAGATCATATCTGCATCTTGTACTGTGAATAATTACTATGAAGACAACAATATACAATGTATTAATAATTGTAACTGTCCTACTAACCTGTTCTGAAACTGTCTCTATGTTATTTTTTTCTCATTAAAATTAATAAAGAATTAAAAAAATATTTTGGGGGAATGGCAAGTTCATGCTTTTGATAAGAATGTGGAAAGCATGGTAGGTAAGAGTCGCCCAGAAAGAACTCGCCCCTGTCACATGAATCAAATCTCACCCTTAGCCCCAGGTCCTTGGTCACATGACAAAACATAGGCCCCTGATCTCTGGCCCACAAAGCGCCTGCTTGCAGCTGAGATCACAGGCACTGCTGTCCTTCATGTTGCATCTTACTCTGGGTGCCGCAGAGCCTCCTGGGAAGCTGGTAGGCAGATGGTCAGCTCAGGAGGGATTAGGGAATACCTACCATTCCACAGCAGGAGAAAAGCCATTGAAGGGCCATGGACAGAGAAGACTTCCCAGCTGTCCCAATGGCACCCTGAAGACGGGTGGCCTGGCCTGGCAACAACTGTCCTAGTGCTGACTCCGACACGCCTCCAGCCTGTGATGCTGCAGTTTGTGAGCAGGTTGCTGTAGTGAGCCTGATGCAGATGCATGAGGGCATTTATTAAATCTGCACAATCAGACTCCAGCAAACAAGAGCTGCAACAAGTTGTTGTTGCAAGTGATAACAGAAAAAGTTACCTGGCCACGCCAGACTCCACACACAGGACCCAGATAAAGCAGTGCCAAAAGTCCAGATCGCACCACCAGTGACAAAAGCAAAGCAATCATCTCATCCTAATGTGGAGTCTGCCTACGGCCATACCACCCTGAATGCACCCAATCTCGTCTAATGTGGAGTCTGAGCAGCCTCAAGCCCACAGCTGTGTCACCCCACAACAGAGAACAGACTTCAGGAAAACACATCCTTACTGAACTCAGGCAATGAGGTATTTGACTGGGTTTCCTGGAACCACAAAAAATGTAGAAAAGAAAAAGATGCAAGAGATCATTACACGAATCTTTTCCTATGGGCAGAAAGGACACGGGTGAAGGCCTGAAGCTGTGCTAGTGGCCAGGAACAGCCACAAAGCCCCGCTACTCTTGCTCAGGCCTCACCAAGGTCAGCACAGCACCATCTCAGTCCCTCACACAGAGTCTATCCACAAGAGGGTTTTGCTTTTGAGAGTAAAACTTTCAAGGGAAGGCAGTAAGTAAATCCATAAGTTTAAATCCTACCTCGTCTCAAGGACATATTACAGAAGGGAAGTGGACCACAAAATGCTATTTTCAGAAGGAAAAGCATTCTTCTTAAGAAAGAGCTGGGAGAAACTGCCTGTGTGCAGGGTGTGTAGGAAGGCAAGGGTCCTACTTCTCCCAAATTGAATGCTGCAGAACCCACCTGTGTGGCTTTTGTATTTAATTAACTGTGGCCTCCGCTCTGCTAAAGTACTCAGGACTCTTCCCAAAAGCACACTCCCTCCCGTGTGCTAAACACGTCAGAAAGCCTGGCTCTCGGTCCTGCGGGGAGCGAGGCTGCTTCGGGGCACTACACTTGAGAGCAAGTGAGGGAAGAAAAATGGCTTCTGCTGGAGCTTTCCTACTTCCTCTGGTGTTCTTACACCAGAAAAGAAATAGGCTTTGGAATCTGATTAATAGTTTTTCATTCTAGAATAATGCAAAGTGCATGTTCCATACTTTGTTTTCCCATAAATAAAATTGTTCTGTCTGCACATAGAAACAAAACTGAAGCTTTTAATACATTTCTGTTCTGTAAAAAAAAAAAATCAGGACAACTCCTTTCACTGAGTACAGGAGCCCATGGACCCTTGCCAGTGAGAGTGGGGCCAGGTGACCTACACAGGACAGTCACAACAGGTGACAATTTCTCTTCTGCTTGGGCAACAGAATTATAGTTTTGTTTTGAGGTTTTTTTTTTTTTTTTTTTT
>NDGN011405412.1:16549-26878 GCA_002564285.1 Tympanoctomys barrerae | reverse complement strand
ATCGGTTTGATCCGCAGATCTGGCAATCTTGGGACTCATTTTAAACAAATAAGGCCAATATTATGCAGGGAAGTGGAGTGGACTGAGTTCCAGGCCTGCGGTGCCGCCTACAATGGGCACCCCATTAGGTAACTGAATACAAAGGATTGGTTTACTTTTCTTTTAATGCTGTGATCCTTAAATGTTAAATCAGCATTTTCATGTGATTTGAAGTATTTCAATTACATATGAGCATTCTTTTTTTTTTTCCAAAAACTCAGTATTAGATAATAGTTACATACTACTACAATAACATTCCTCTGCTGTACAAATTAAACCTTTTAAAAGAAATGAGCATCCTAAGAATTATATACAAAAGAAACCTGTAAGCAGTGTTGAAATGAAATGCAAGGTGTCATTGCTAGCTCTACTGTTTTAAAATACCTTCAAAAAATTAACCAATACCCTTCAACATATCCAGGTTTACAAGTCTCATGAAAATCAAATGTCAGAAAGTTCTAGAAAGCTGTGTAAAGCATATATACATTTTCCTTATGATCTTATTCAGCTTCACACCTTTGAGAAGTTGGTAAGCTTCAGTATCAATTTATTCGCATGTCACCTTTCTATCCACCTCAAAAGCTGGCGTCTCAGACCGCGTTCCCCTCTGGCAGCCACTAAAGCTCTGCACATGCATTCTTCCTTTGGGGAAGGAAAAGGATCCGCGAGGGACTAGGCGCACATGCCGTGCGGGGCGGGTCCTCACCAAAGGAGCGAAGCACACAGGGCTGAGCTGGTCTTGTCGGAGCCAGTGCCATCCATGCCCTCTTTCCCAACCACTCTCACCCTTCATCCCTCCACGCACCCACATGGTCAAAACTTCCAGCAAGAGGAGTCCTTGAATTCAGAAATAACAGAAGATCAAGAGGAAGCCCCATGCGCTCTGGTGTGCAAGCAGCAGCAGCAGCAGCAGCAGCTACTTTCTCCAACCTGGACTGAAAAACAAAATGGTAAAAATGAAAACCGTTCACTTAACAGCAGATTAGCAGTAATGTTCCTCATGAATTGGTAAGAGTGCCTGATGCTGAATAGCTAACAGCAAATGCTGAATTTGGGTTTAATATTTTAGATGTTTATTGGAAATTAGGCTTCTTGCTGAGCTGGTCTCTTCAA
This sequence comes from Tympanoctomys barrerae, assembly GCA_002564285.1. Classification (NCBI taxonomy): domain Eukaryota; kingdom Metazoa; phylum Chordata; class Mammalia; order Rodentia; family Octodontidae; genus Tympanoctomys; species Tympanoctomys barrerae. The sequence continues at coordinate 25,726 of NDGN011405412.1, read as the reverse complement.
ATCCCTGATCTGTTTAACTAAATAGGTCTTCTCATCATTGAACTGCTCGTCCTCGGTCCTGTCGTTCTGGAACTTGCTGAGGAACTCGATGAGCTTGGTCTGGTTCTTGAGGAGGATGTCCAGGATGGGCTGCGTCTTATTGGGGTTGGCCACAAACACCTGCATGGGGAGACAGCCAGGGTGGTCACACATGAGTTGGGGTCATGATAGGCCAGGAGCCCGGGTTGTGGGAGGCCACAGAGGAGAGGGGAGTCCTGGCTTTAGAAGAGCTCATTTTATACAATACACAGAAAACATGAGGATCTTTTAACATAGAAGACTGCCAGCTCATTATGCCAGCCTTGAAATATAGGGGTTAGTATTTAATATAGACTGATTTTAGAATAAAATGGGAAGAAATTATTTCTGGTGACAGCGAGTCTGACTGGATTTTTTTTGGTACTGGGGATTGAACTTGGGACCTTGTACTTGCCAGGCGGGCAATGAAGCTGCTGAGCTACATCTTTGGCCTGACTGGATTTTAAGAATGAAAACTTATATGGAAAGCATTAAAAAAGGGTTTCACTCAGTGATGAACAATGTTCACAAGTAAACCACATTATACACACTGGCTCCCAACCCAGTGGTACATGCTGTTTCCAAATCTGTGTAAATGTTGTACCACACAAATATGGAAAGTGACTGAACAGTCATGGAGGACAACACTGTTGATGATTTGTGTACTCTACCTTAAAAACGTGAAAGGCTTCAAATTGGATGTTGCGACTTTTGTCTCGTAGAAGGTTCATCATTAATTTCAGGTTCTCAGGTTTACTGATGTATTTTGTCATAATTGTGAAGTTGTGTCTATCTAACAGTAGTTCACCGAGAAGCTAAGAAGATATTTAAACAATTATTCTTACATTACTATTAAGATTTAAAGCAAACTCAAACTTCAAACATTATTATTAAGCCTGGAGTATTAGCTGGGGACCTCAAAAGTGGCCTGCTGGGCTGAGCCCGGAGTGGCATGGTGCAGTGCTCCCTGCAGCTCCTCACCCGGGTGCACTGTGTACCAGGCTGGTGGCCCGGAGGACACTGCTCTCAAGAGCACATAGGACTCCCGGCCCAGGACTGGAGGCTGTCTGGGCCTACTCATTAATACAGAGAAGAAATGACCCAAGAAAGCATGCAAGGGAAAAGTTACTGGCAATTCCTGGTAACTAGCCTTAGCCTCATTAAAAAAAAAATTCATTTGTTTTAAATTGTACTTAACTGGACATTAAGGGATAAAAGGTTTCACAACCAGTTTTCCATACCCTGACCCCTCTACATGCCAAAGGTACCACGTTAACGTTCGGAGATGCCTAGAGGCTGCAGGCCTTTGTTCTTGAAGCATGGTCTACCACAGACCACATGTATCACCGTACACTGTGTCCATAAGCTGAAACCCTTTGTCTACTTCAGGGCTACTGATGGGTGTAGAGCTGATTATATCAGAAGCCTACAGTGTTTACCACTGCTTCCCCCCCCCCACCTTGAGGCCAAGTCTTGCTATGTAGTTCAGCCAGGCCCTGAACTTACTTTCTAGACTAGGTTGGCCTCAAACTCAGCAATCTTCCTCCCTTGGCCTCCCAAGTGCTAGGATTACAGGCCTGGCTACCACTGCTTGTTCTGCTTGACTCCAGGTTGTCTGTGGGCCAGGAGGTAACTGCAGTCCAGTGTGCAGGCCCTGTGTCACGCAGGAGCCTTTGCCCTCGAGGGCAGCACATGGGTGGCAACAGTGAGGACCAGGCCCGCTCTCCCTGTGCTCTGGACCCTCGGGAGGTGCTCATACACTTGTGCTTCCGGCTTAGCAGCTGCGGGGGGGTGTTGGCGAGCAGTGCAGCCCTTCCAGCATACGAGGCACACTGCAGCCCTGAGCCCTGACACACAGGTGGGCGAGTGCTCTTGGGCAGGGCGTGACTGCTTCTGGTTCCCTTTCTGGCTCCTGGCTGTCCCAGGACCCAGAAGTTTCTAGGTACCTCATCTCTAATGAAGTGACTTGTCAACACAGCAAATAAAAAGATCTACTGTGTAAGAAATCCATTTACTTAGGATTTATAAAATTTACAGTAAGCTTTCAAAAGCTTACAGACCTCCAATTAAAAGATCACAAAATATACAATTTCCAAGGTGAAAAGCTATCTGTATATGCTTTTAGGAAGACTCAAGTTAGTATTATGTAAATGTTTATAGCTTTCATGGTTTTTAACCTAAGAAACCAAAGAAAATCTGAAAAAGGCTCACTTTAGTTATCTGAGGGAAGATGACTGCTAAACTATTTAAATTTCTTTGGACATAAAAACGAAAACCTTGAACTTGAAGTCTTATACAGGAAATATAAATTTGCTGGCAAAATAAGCATCACAAAATAAATGCTGATACAGCTGCCAAAAATAGTTCATGTTAAAGCAGCACTGCTCTGTGTCCGTGATATGTTCAGTGTCGTCTCCACATGGCTTATAGCTTAGGCAGGGAACACCCACGCTTCTTTTTAAGCTGATAATTCTGAATGGCACAGGGGCCCCTTTCTCCTCATTCAAGCTGCTGAGGAGCCCAAACTCCTGCCCCATGTTATTGGTAGTCAAGCATCTCTTCCCCAGTGAAGAGGCGCTGGCCCTATTAGCCGCTATCCTATGATCTCCTGTCTGGACGCAGGCTGCTCTGAGCTGTGCTCTCTTGGCCCTTCAGGGCTCACAGAGGAGGAAACGCACGGGGGACTCTGTTCTGGCACACTAACAGCGCAGAAGAGAAGGGCTCCAGCAGCTTCCGTAAGTTCCTCATGAACTCTGAAGAAACAAATGCCATCCTTGGCAGCCACAGGAGTAAAAAAGACGATCACCTAACCAAAATACTGGAGGCAGGGCCAAGGGCCAAGGTGCAGATTCTCCACACCAAGCTACAAGGCTGTGGGGAGGGCGGCCTCTATCACAGCCGTGCACAGAAAGTGCTGGGCCTGCCTGGGCTACTGCAGTAGTGCTATGTCCCTAAGCTGGGCTGTCACTGTTCCCTGATTGCAGCCATTAAAGCCTTAAGGGCAAAGAAGTAGCTGGTCAGAAGTAGGAGCTCCACTGCTAGTACAGGGCAGAGAGCATTCTCATCAAAGGACACAAAGCATGACAGATGCTCCTAATGTCCTTTGTATCTTTCCACAGATATGGTCTTCCGGTGAGATTTCCCCATGGCTGGAAGGGGGAGTCCTTATAATATGAATTCAGAGGATAGACCTTGGGGCAGAGCTCAATTTAAAATGGGCCTAACAAAACAGTTCAATGAAATGATGATTTTTCCCCTGATCCTCTGTGATTCCATCTATATAATAGTTTTTGTCAGACCACTTACTGACAGGATGTGGGAGGACAGGGCTATGTGTGCACTATTAACCACTAAGAATTTTTGGGGCAGTGGGTGACAAACTCTTTCTATAAGTGCCAAGCAATAAACATGTTAGATTTTGTAGGCCACACTGTGCAGTCCTGACAACATATACCCAAGCATGTCCACGTTCCTTCAAGCCTTTACTTATACAAATAGGCAGCTATTGGGCACATTGTGTCTAGGATTTGCCAAGCTCTATTGTAGAGTTTACATTTTGAGTTTAACATTTTAAAGTTTCAACTGGAACTGCCCTCTTCCTGTTCTGATACAAAGCAGCTGAAACTGTGGCTGGGCCACCTGCTGTCCCTGCCCCTCACAGGAAGCCTGTGCTACACAGCCGGCAGCTTTAGGCACACAACATCTAGACTGCCTTCATCTAGTTGGCATGACCTGAAACTTTAAAGGATGGGCTTAACAATTTACAATGTGCAGATCTCTTCAAATGTCTTTACTTTCCTTACGGTGTCTCTGCCTAACAAGGAGGCAGCAGGTGTGCTGCATGGACCCTGCTAAGTGCTGTACTCAGCTTCAAACCTCCCATCAGGGACAAATGTATTTTCCTCCAAAGTTGTTTCTACAACTCATAATAGGATGTCTTCCTTTTCTTAAATTCAAACTTCAAACATAGGGTGAAGAGAGAAAATGACACAAGATAAACAATACATCAGAGCTGGGTGTGTGGTTCACACTTAAAATCCCAGAATTTGGAAGGCTGAGGCAGGCAGCTTCCGAGTTTGAGGCTGGCCTGGGTTATGCAGAGTTTCAGGACCAGCTAGGCTACAAAGCAAGACCCTATTTAGTATAAAGTAGCACAAAACAAAACAAAGGAATCTATCATACCTTTAGTGACTGTCTCTTTGTCACATAATTTTCTGAATGAAGGAGCTTCTCGTATTCACTGAAAAACTAAGACAAAAAAGCACAGCAGGGTTATTTGAGAAAAGACTGGTAAACAACAGAATGGAGCTCAAGGGCAGACTGTTTACCCCATCAAGGCCAGTGCTCACCCCTATCCTGGGCTGTCACAGGCTTCAACACTTTCCTGAGGCCTCCAGCATCTCCTTCTGGGTGGCACTGCCTGCCATCTTTGTGACAATTTCTTGGAACTGATTCCCACAATTCACTTGGATCCAGGTCCCCATCACCCCCACTCACACATGCACAAAACACAGCCCTCTTCCCTGTCGGTTCCCCCACAGCTCAGTCAGCCCTTGTTTCTTGGTGTTAGAATAGAGGATTCTTATTTTTTATCAATGAGGATTCAATTTGTTCAAAGCAACCACAAAGAGAAAAGTTACCTGTTCTTTTTCATATCAAGCAAAGAGAGAAAATAAAGTCTGGAGAGGAGAAACTCAGCACCGTGTTAGCTGGGAGACCCCATAGAAGGTGCAATTTAGGCTCTAACTTGGAGAAGGATTCCACTTAGAAACAGAGGAGAAAAGTGCTTTCTAGGGATACACAATGAAGTGCCCAGCCTGAGAGATGACCTGGGAATGCACGCTGGTCCAATGTGAGAGCTGAACACAGCTGCCCCAGCCTGCTTGCTGAGGGGCTGTGCAAGGGGTTCAGCTGCGCAGCGCTGCCTTAGTGTGTCCGAAGCCTGGGTTCCATTCCCAGGACTTTTTCTTGGACTAAAAAATAGAACTGATGGGCACGGAGGAGCCAAGGTTGTTCTCTAAGCACGTGGCAGACAAGGTCATTCTATTTTGTTTAGCTATGGATAGGCGTAAAATGCTCTACATGTTTGCAAAGCTAGTGTCATTCTGTTGCTTTCCCGACTCTTCACTGGTTGTGTAGGCACCAGGGCAGTAGTAACCAATCTGCAGTACATGGGTGGTTTTTAAGACAAAAGGTATTAACGTATGAGAGGCTTTTTCCTAATCTAAAACTTCAGGTCTAATTGGAGTGGTGCCTGACGAAAATCAAGTAGGTTTTAGACTGAAGCTTGGGCCTTGTCTCTAACAGGTTTGCCATCACTGTGCCAGAGGACTCCTGATTCATTTGACTCCACGTGCCCCTTTGTCACAGGGTGGGTCCGCACTAGCCACTGGTTTAGAGCAGGGGCTGGCAAATTAAGGCCTGAGGTCACAACTAGCCCACTGTACCAGGGCTAGAACGGCTATTTCTTCAGAGCAACCAGAACACAGAGACACCTTGGATCGCAAGTAACTTGCTCGGTGAATACTTCATGAGCCAAGCATGCATTTCTCAGATTTGAACCTGACAAGCGAGCGGTATCTGGCAATACAAGTAGGTGACACCGGACGCCGCAGGATCACAACTGAGCCCATAGTTCCTTCCTCCCTCCCTCCCCTCTCCTCTCTCTCTCTGGGAATTATGGGAGAGCCGCTCTCCAAAGCAAGAGTCTATAGAGGAGATCGTATCTACAGAAGAGAAGAAAAAGGCAGAGGAATCCCTCATTTCAGGTGAGATTAGGCAGATGTATAAAATGTGAGAAACTGAGAAATTTTGTAGGAAAACACCATCCAAATAAGGCTGTAGTGGTGGGAGCAATGAATCTGTTCAATAACAGTGCGGTCACATTTTCAGGAAATCATGAAAAGGAGGCAAAAGCAAATGTTATCAGACAGGGTCCTTGTTAAAGCTGTCTGAAAAGCAAGATTCCACGGAGCCAACAGACAGCAGGGACCCCCGTGATAGCGGAAGCTGTCCTGCACAGTAAACACTGTTCTCTAGCTCTTTCACATCAGCCATGAAGGCTTTCAAAGTTAAATACAGGTTAATTTATTTTTCTTTATATTTTGTATTTTATTATTTTGTGTTAAACTATGACATTCTTCCAAGAATATTTCTGGACTGTGGAATGAATCATCTGAGTTTCCATTTTAGGCATTTTTCGTTTAATGACCAAGTTACATTCCTGTGACTAGGTCCTTAAATGAATTAGCTATGCTAAATGAAGAACTGTACTCAGTGTGTACATTATAATAATTCAAACAGATTGGCCACAGGAAGCTTCAACTCTATGACTTTATTTTGATTTGCATAACTCTTACATACGGTACCATACATAGTGCGCAACATAAAACTATATATATAGTATTTATGTATTTAGTACAGGGTCTTACTACACAGATTAGACTTGTAGTGATCCTGTTTTCAGCCTCCCAAGCGCTGGGATTACAGGCGCATGCCACCACGCCCAGAGTCAGTTGCTGTCTCAGTGCACCTCAGGAGCAGGGCTGGCACAGCAGGCTGGGGATTGAACCCCTGGTCGCTGTGCCTGCCTAAGCAGGTGCTTTAGTCCACTGAACTATCTGGCTGGCCCCAACAAATATTACAATCTTTTAATGGATTTTGTTTCCCACTATGCTTTGATTATTAAATAATTCAGTGCCAAAGTATTCAGGGAATTTTTTAGTTTTCAGTACTGCTATGGTATCTGAAACCAGGGCCTTTATACTGACCTACATCCCTATTTTTAAGTTTTAAAAATCTAAGACAGGGTTTTGCTAAATCACCCAGGCTAAATCTGAGATTGAAACCTTCCTGCCTCATCCTCCCAGAATGCTGGGATTAAGATACACACCACCACCACCCGCTGAGTGTTTTGGATACTACGCATCTTTGTGTAATGCCCTAAGTTTGGCCCTAATTTAGCAATTTTCCTTTTCCCTGACTTTCCTGCACTGTACACATTTCTGCTGAGTGCCTCATATTTGGTTTTCTAAAATTGTGTTAGCTAATGTTATTAGTAACATACAGCAAATTGTCTTACTGTAAAATTGACAGGATTCACTGCTTGTAGTGAATTCTTTTCTTGTTTTGAGGTAAGAGCCCACTACATAGTGCAGGCTGGCCTTAACTGTGCTTCTGCAGTGCACCAAGGCTACTCTTGAACTCACAACAATTTTCCTGCTTCACCCTCCCAAGTGCTGGGATTACAGGAATGAATACAATGCCCAGCTGTGCAGTGAATTTCTTGAAGATTAATAGATAGTGTGTATTTTTGGTAGGCTTTAAATTAAGATACTGTTTAAAAAAAATAGTTTGAGGCTATATGGCAATAATACTAAAACAAGTAGCATTTATTAAACACTTAAAGTGTCCTCTGCACTGAGTGCCGGCCCACACCCACCCTTCCCTAACCCCCCATTCCCAGGGCAAGTTCTGCTTCCAGGCTGAGTACCCTGCAGGCACAGAGGGTGAGGGGCGGCAGCAGCCCCAACAGGCTGACGCTAAGCCCTTGAGTCTTCCCCTATAATAATAACAAGGCTCACGGAAACAACAGTGCTGTCATTTCAAGTTAACAGAATATAAAAAGCAACAAGCCAAGAGCAGAAATAAGAGTAACGAACGGGCTATGTTGAAGCCACTTGTGAGGCCATTCCTCAGGGCCTTGGAGTATACTTGCCCTGTGACATGCAGCCAAGATGGGAAGGGAGAAGGGCAGAAGGGACACAGAAGAATGAGGAAGCAGAGACTCTGTCTTCAAGAACCACAAAATATAGTTGAACAGCAAAGAAAACAATGAAATACTATTAATACTTAAGATTCCAAAGACACAAGCCACTAGTGGAAGAATTAAGACCTAAGCCACATTTTGTGGGCACACAGGGACTTTTAGGACTAACCTTGGACAATGTAAGTTAAACTGCTGCGGCCCAGGAAAGCCCTGGGGCTGCCCAGAGGGTCCCTCCAGTGGAAAGCAGAGCCTGTGCCTGGTAGAGACGTGTGGCACTGCAGCCCAGGGCATGCAGGATCAGTCATCACCTCTGAGGTCTGCCTCTGAGTGCTGGAAGAGATCTACTGACAGACTAAGCCACTGTCCTCACTTTCCATGAGGGAGGACTCCAGGTCCCTACGCGGCAGCTGCTGGGGCTGGGAGCCTCAGGCTGCAGAGCAGCGGCAGAGGCCGGGTCGCGCACTCCTTGCCCCGCGCTGTTGTCCTTGCTATTTGTACACAGCCACTGGCAGAAAAGGAAGGATAAGCTTGAGAGTCAGGTAGTAACTCTCCCCTCACATTTACTGTAGTATCATTCAGCACCAGCTCCCCACTTCCTCTTGTAATGGAAGGGACGATGGGTTAATAAAAGGAGCATGTCCTGCTTCTGACCAGGCATTCTCTTCTGTTTCAGCAGAGGAATGACGGCACCACTTGCAAACACGACACATGCGGACTGCACATTCTCCTGCAGTGCCTCATACTTACTCTATCATAGTGCTGTTCCAGAAATTCCGCACTGAGCAGCTTATGTCTTGTAAGCAAGTCCTACAAAGAAAGTACAGTTCTTCATTAAATTTCTTTAAGAAAAGAAAATCCTAAAACATTCCATGTCATTCTGTTGGTATATATATATATATATATATATATATATATATAATCTGTGTTTTAATTATGTAGTAAATATGCTGATTCTATATACAAACAAAACTAACAATTTGAAATTACAACTTAAATGATTATTAGACATGGCTCCATAACTCTTAAAGGGAAACGCTGGAGTAAGAGGCCATGGAAGTATAACCTACACCAAAGGCAGCAAAATAACAGTTAACAGTTGCCATAAAATGTCAAATAAAATTTTGAGCCCATTTAGAGCTCCTAGTGGAGGAAGAGGAAATTTCTTTTGTTTCAAAAAGCACTGCCAGGAGTTCTAGTGGTACAACCAGTTAGTGTGTGGTACTTATACAGAAAAAGCACTAATGGGGGTGATGGCGCTCGGCTGTAATCCCGGCACTCAGGAGGCTGAGGCAAGAGGATCTCTGTGAGCTCTAGGCCAGCCTGAACTGCATAGTAAACCCTGTCTCAAAAAA
>NDGN011405412.1:0-16520 GCA_002564285.1 Tympanoctomys barrerae | reverse complement strand
GTGTGTGTGTGTGGGGGGGGGGTGGCGAGGGAGAGGAGCACTGAAGGTTCTATTCTTTTCCTCTTAAATTCAATTACATTGTTTCAAACCTGAGTCATTTTTTTCAGGATTAGAATGTTTTTTTTAAAGCTCCATCTTTTATAAACATAGCTCTTAAGAAATCAAAATAATACTGCAAAAATGTGGACCTAATTGTGTGACCTTCAGTACAACCCTGCACTGCTATAAACTGAGCTTATACTCACTCTATGAAGCAACTCAAGGATCAATCGGAAACAATGTACTATGTGCTAGGAAAAATTCTAGGTGCTGGGCCCTGAAAGACAAAAAAACACCATCTGTGCCTTAGGAACCTACAAATTCGCTGTGGACTAGCCTTGCTCTGGCTGGGGGACAGAAAGTGAGGCATGAGGGCAGGAGCGCCGAGCCGGTAGTTAGTGAGGTAGTAAGTGAAGTTCCTTCAGTGCCACCTCCTAGACAGGTTAGTGCCAGCAGTTCCCTTGGTCTGAACCAACTCTCCTTGCTTCTTCTTCCTGTTGAGTCTGCACGCTGCCCAGGTTACAAGGAGCTTGTGTTTCCTACGGTTGATGAAGTGTGCTCCTGGGCCTGAAAAACTTTGAAGAAATGTTGCACAGTCACAGGTGCGAAGGCACAGCTCCAGTTCCCCTGTGGTGGTCCACAAGGACTCAGGATTCTACAGGGAGCTCTTTTGTCACTTACCTCTTGTTCCCATCCCCTCTTCCCCCAAGGCCTTCGTTCCGGCTTTCCTCTCCCAGTTACCAACTATTCAACCTGCAGAGCCTACCTTGCAATCACTTCCTCGGAAAACCCTTCCTGACTGGTCAGTACACACAAGCATTGTTTCAACTGTGACCTTACGCAGCTATGGGAGCCTTGAGCAATGCTCTCCATCCCACACTGTCAGTCTCATCAGACAGGGGTCTATTTACTAACCTTTGAGTCCCTAGCACCTGTGCAGTGCCCTGCAGATAGCAGAGCTTAACAATCAGTGAATGAGCCAAGAAAATCAAGAGACTTGCCTGAAAAACATCAAATTAAGCAATCTTAAAAGTATGCTTTTAAGAAGGCTTCTAGCCCTACCCCAAAGATTTATGGTCGTCCAAACTGCTGGAGAGGGGTGTAAACTCTGTTCCCCATGAAAAACCTACTTAATTTTTCTCAACTCCTCCATGAGGGTTAAATAGGTAAAATTAGACAACCTAGGAGTTTAATTACTATTTTTTGAGACAGAGTCTCATCATGTAGTCCAGATTGACCTTGAACTTGCTTATATAGCCAGGCTGGTCTTGAACTCATGGTGAGATCTTCCTGCCTCAGCCTCCCAAGAGCTAGGATTACAGGCACATGCCACCATGCCTGGTAGGACTGGTATTTTTTCTTTCTAGTTTTTAAAGGATGATTATTTTTCAGCTAAGTCTTATTTTTGGGGAAAGAGGGCACTAATTTGGGAAGGAGGAAATGGGGCCTTAGGTAATGCCTCTGTCTGCAGGGAGATGAGAAAGAACCTTAACTTGATGCCTGTGACTAACAGCTTTGGAGAGATCCAAGCACACGGGTGGTGGGGGCAAGAGAATAAAGGTGACGGTCAGCATCTGGCCAGCAGCTCGCCGTGTTTAGGGTGTGTGTGACCCTACGCCAGTGGTGGGGAGAAATATGGTACTTTTGACCACTTGTACCTTTATAAATTCTAGAATCTCCAAGCCTCTGGTATAGCTTGGAGGAAGGTCAGGGATCATATCCCAGGTCCAGCAGATTAAGTAGCCTACTTTCAGGATGGCATAAATTAAAAAGCTTCCTAGAAGTCTGGGTTTGGGCCCTAAATCACATGTGACCAAAAGCCATGGGGTCTCTGAGGGCATACTGCTGGCCTGGCAGGGTAGGTTTAGCTTCATAGAGCTGGGGCTCTATGTCACTGGTCCCATTTCAGACTGGATATCTGACTGTGTCAAAGGACATGGAACTCAATTCTTCCACCTGTGCAGTTCACCTTTGGTGCTCTTACAAAGCTCCTTTGTGCTGGTCAAAATCTACCCCAAGTTATGTCCGGAAATTGCTAGAGCTGACACAGTGAGTCTGGTTTATCTTCTAGAGGTCCCCATCTCAAACACAAACAGCACTCTCAGGGCAAGTTCCAAGCAAGACTACTATCCTCTAGGCTAAAAAGTGTCAGCTTTTCTAAGCAATCCTTGAACGACAGGGTTCTGAGTCCCCCTCAACACTGTGTACTGGAAAACCAGCAGTTTGCCCATGCGCCTCTTAAAGCAAAGCCTCTGGAAAAGGGCACATTTCGGTTGCTCCTACAGAGTATGGTTGCATGGAGCAGAATTTACTGGATGTTTCAGAATCCTGTTCTTCAGAGGACTCTCAAGTCAGTCTGCCTGGGTCAGGGGTACCTTCCTTACTCAGTGACTTCACTCAATACCTTTGGGTTTAGTTTCCTCATGTAGCACCTCTCCATAAGGTACAGTATAACAGTAAATTAATTATATCCATTATAGTTAATATAATTAATTATATCCATGGTGTTACCCTGAGTAGATTCTCTTGCTTTAGCCTCCTGAATGTTGAGATTACAGTTGTGTGACACTGCCTGCTCCCTAACTCTTGTTTATACAGTGGGGTCAATTATCAATACTTAAATTTTATCCTGTTCTATCCTTGTCTTTCCGAACTTCTACAAATTTTAGGATCTACTTTTTTTTTGAGACAGGGTCTCACTATGTAGTTCAGGCTGGCCCTGAGTTCTTAGTGTCCACTGTTACCACTCTCTTTCCCTTTGTGGTTATACCTACACATTAGGTAAATATGCCCTGTCCCTTTCAGTCATTAATAAAAATGTTAGCAGGGCCAGGTGGGACAACGGCCAGTACAGATCTGCTCAAAACTTTTGGCCAGTGCAAAAATCCATTTGCTAACACAGATGAATATGACATTCAGTGAGCTGTGAACCACTGTGCTGAATCTCCATCTATTTCATTGTTTCTAACATTGCAGAATTATCCAGTTCCTAGGATATTCTCACTGTCATGAAAGGACCATCTAACAGAGACTTGCACACTGCACACAGACTATATGGAGGGATAGAACCCACACACACTTGCACTGTTACATCTTAACAGGTGGGGAGATGCAGGCTAAGGCCACAGCAGAGCTGATCTGAAACAGGCCATGTCTGCAAGCCACTGCCTACTGCCATCTGTGAGACTGGTATGACTGAGCTGACTCTTAGCGAATCCGTGCTGGCTGTGGGTACAGTTCCCTTTCCCAAATGCTGAGAAATCATCTCCTTAGAAATACTTTATAGAACCTTACACAGCTCCAAGTTCCACCAGCCTCTCTGGGGAATCTACTTGTTTACTCTGGAAAACTGGAAACATACTTGTTTGCTTTCTAATGTCCTCTCCATCTCAATTCTATGAAACAAATCAAAACTCACTAACAAATATTTGGCCATCTGGTTTCACTATTTCAGTGTCTATTACTCAAGCTATGAGTCTTGAACTCATTTAGAGCAGATAATTTTAACTTCCTTTAGACTCAGCACCTGTTCCAGGGATTCCTCATCTAGGGTGGTGGATGGATATGTGTTTGAAAACTGCTATGTTAGAGTGCTTTCTGAGAAGGGAGTTCTTCGCATTCTCCGAGGGGTGGGAGACAGAGCTGCTGGCCCCCGCATCAGAATGCTGTTGCTTGCAAACAATGGCAGATGTGCACAGGCGTTGCCTTCCCTCTTGGTCAGCAGTGCAGTGGAATTGCTAAGGTGGCCTGCTCTAACTGGCATTTGTACAGGGAGGCACGGATGCGCGCGCGTGTGCGTGTGTGTCCAGATGGCAGTTCTGAGCCTTTCTCTTCTCTCGCCTGTATACTGTCTTGGTAGGGGCCCTGCTTCTTGGGGAGAGGGCTCTGTTCAGGAGCCTAATGAGCTCTACCCCTGTGTGGTCGGGAGCACCTGAGACACAGAAGCCAGCCCAGCTTTGGATCCTCTCTGTTAGAGCGCACCCTCAGAGTCCTGACTTCCTTTTTGAAGTTTCCCTTCTCCAACTGGAGGCTACCTTCCTGGCTCTGCCTCGTGTGTCTCTTGGGCTACCAAGACCTGACAGGACTTGGTTACTCACAGGGATTCCATCAGCACCATTTTCTCCCTGATAAGAGCTCAATGAAAGAAGCAGCCTTAATTGGGATGAAGTCATCAGCAAGGCCAGTCAGGACTCTGTCAGACAACACATTTCCAGTGTACAGGCAGCACATCCCTCTCACCTTAGAGCTGGTTTGGCCATCTGAGCTGGGGGCACATCCTCCATGAGGCCAGTGCCTGGCTGTCTCTCACAACACTGCAGTTCCTCAATCCTCTTCTCTCATCCCCACTGCCCAGAGTGCTGCCACTCTTAGGGTCCTGGCTGTCCTTCCATACAGAGGACCTTCTCCTTGACACAAGGAGTCACTACATTTCCCTTTCTGCCGCACTGCTGCTCCTGAATGGGCATTCCCTTCCATCTAATCATGAGGCCTAGACCTCCACTTCGGTGACACCTAAGACATCACAGTGACCACTCTATGTTATAATCATATTCACTTTGTTTTGCTCTGTGCATTGACAACACATTGAGGTCTTACCTCCAGCTTCTGGTATTTTCTTTCATAGTTTTATGAAATAAATCTCTGGCCCCCTTTCCTACCGTGACCTTTTTTCCTTCAATGTGAAATGCCAATGACCAGTCCTCTACTTAGGGTGGTCACACACTGTCAGGCCCACGTCTCATGCAGAGCCCAAAGTGTGTGCTGATCACCTCATGGGCTCTTTATGATCCCAGCCAAGCCCTCATAAGAGAACATCTCTCATTGTGACAGTGTTCATAGTCTGGGCAAGGTAGTCTACACGTACTGGACCAGCCAAATCTAGCTCAGTAGATTAAAGCACCTACAAGCAGGCGCAGGAGCTGGGGCTTCAATCCCTGGGCCAGTCATGCTGGCCCTGCCCCGGGGCATGCTGAGTTGGAAACTGTGACTGGGTGGGGGTGCCTGTAACCCCAGTTCTTGGGAGGCTGTAAACAGGTGGATCACTATGAGTCTAATCTAGTAGTGAGACCCTGAACACCTTGTAACCCTTCCCTAAAAAAATATAAAAAAGTCTACATGTACTAAATACGGGCTATACTAATACACTTCTAAGGCTTTTATTGGTAGAAAGAAAAGATTACTTCTTTATTATATACTTTAAACAAGACCTTACAATGTACATTAAAATCTGTAGGTTTTATAACACACACACATACACACACGATCAAACTCAGGGCCTTGTGCATCAAGACAAGAGCTCTACCACTGAGCCACATCCCTAGCCCCTGTGTATTTAATTCACAGAAATCCACAATAAAGGAACTAGATAGATGATAGGAGGTAGGAAATAATAATTTGAATAGTGTAGGAAATAATAATTCAAATAGTAATAATTTGAATAATTAATGTGCTCTGGTGTGAGAGAACAGAGGTGAATCCATGGCTTCCCTGGGCCTGTCAACAATGTGGCTACCTCTAAATTGTGGCTCTAATGTACCATGGTTTTAATACTTAGTAATACGCATATGAACATGGCCCCTGAACAGAGACAGATACTTTCTTTGGTGCTTAACCAAAGAAACTGCTCCAGAATGGCCCAAGGCAGGAGAAAATCTGGTTATCAGATGTACTATACCAATAGATAATTTAACTGAATAATTTTAACTACACTTCAACTTTTGCCTTGTTGATATGACTTTTTATTTTTATTTTTTTATTGATAGACTTTAGAATCTAACTTTTCTACCCTTTAAAAACTAACTTTTCTGACCGGGGATATGGCTCAGTGGTATAGTACCTGCCTGGCAAATGCAAGATCCTGATTTCAATTCTTGGTACAAAAAACCAAACACCAAACAAACACCCCAACCCCTCCAATAACCAAAAAGCGAACTTCAGTCAGCATCTACATCGCACCAACACATATAAAATGCATCTTCTCTCCACTAGAGGGCAGCTGTGTGCAGACTACAAGAGCAGAGAAGACAGGAAAAGCAGCATGTCTGTTAACTTACAAGTGTATTTAACTTTTGTTACCTTGAATGTGGCAAAAGCATCTGAAGCTATGTCAAATGTTGACATTTCGACATATCTGAAGAAATCATAAAACTGTTCCGACCACAAAATGATTTTTGCCAGAGGTTCGTGTCTGATGCATTCTCTTAACATTATTCCACAATTTAGAGCTATTTCTGGAGATTCATATCTGTGGAAACAAACATAAACAAAAGGCCAGACATGATTGCTCTCTTAGAGCTCCAACAGTGAACATTTCAAATTCTGAGAACAGAAACTCTCAGACATGGTCCTGAACTAAAAGACTACAGCAGGTTGTAAAGTTTCTCTCTGCGCACAGCCTGGATCCAGGGAAGCCTGCTCAAGAGCTCACACGCACTGGCTGACGACACTGCCTTCAATCAAGGAAAAATGGCCCCAAAAGTGAAGTTCACAGTTTATACTTTAAAAAGATTTAAAAGGATGTATTTAAGGTCACAGCATTCCCCTGGGGCTTAGCTTTTACCTAGGATGCTCTAAATATCCAGCAAAACACTTTTTCAAATTCGGAAATTCACAGTATCCAACATCTACCAAATATACAAGTATTTATATTTTTTTCACTTCGACACTCAATACTTCTTGGCTGGGGAGATGGCTCAGTAGAATAAGCGCTTGCCTGGCAAGCACAAGGTCCTGAGTTCAATCCCCAGTACAAAAAACAAACAAAAAAAAAGGATTCTTGGCAACATGAAATGCTGCAAAGTGGAAAGTGGAAGCCTCATGCTGGTTTCACAAAATTCCCCCATCACAGCATGCCCTGAGACCACTAAGCCCGCAGGAGGATCCAGCCTCAGTGCCCTGGCAGCAGCGCTGCACACACAGGCCTCCACCTCTGAGGCTCTCGCCTAGCCAATCCCTGCAATCAAGAGGAAAACCCTGGAGCTGAGCGCTGCACCTTTTGCATCCCAGGGGTGCTGGCTCGCCTTCACTGGACCACCTAGCTATGCCATCCACACGTTCCATGGTTTCTTGCAGTCAAGTTCTACCTCCCAACACTCCAGTGAAATGACTAATGGGCCAGCAAAGATTTCCTCTTCATGAAAACGTGCGCAATTTATCCTGATAACAAAAATCCTTCTTGGTGTTCTGACAGGATTGATCTTTACTATTTTCTTTAAGAACAGGCAAGATAAATTCTCCCAGCTCTTTTTCTACTTCTTTCATGGCACCTACGTGTTGCCTGGCTGAGGTCTTCACTTCTTGCTGCCAACCTGAAAGGAAAGCCCATAAAATTTCATGGTTCCCACCACGACCACTCTATTCCCCTCCCTCAAACTTACATCTGAATTGCAATTATGCATTTTCTGCTGTGCCCCAAACTTCAGTTAAATATTCACCATAAATCCACAAGCCAAAAACCCAACAGCATTTCCCACCACAAAATACCCTTCCCATGCCCTTGCTTCCTCATTTCTATAATTCGGGATTTTAATGTCTAGTTACTTCCTCTCAATGGATTGATCACTCTGGTACACAGCTATCTCCCAATGCTACCATAAAACTTTCAGGTGTTACTCTTACTGTTTATTCTGCATTTTTTACTGCTACCAATCACATGGTGTTCAATCCTGCCTCTGAACCTCTATTCTTAGTAATTATTCAGATCTTTCTTCCTTGCTTGGTTGCCTGCTTTCGTGGCTAGCTCTGCCCAAGGTGGGGTGGGGGTGGGGGCTGGCACGGCACGTGGTGCTGGAAACGGGCTGCTCACTTGCTAAAGCTTGCCTAAGCAGGCGCATTAGACCACTGAGCTATCTCCCTGCTCTGTTTCCTTTCTTTTTGTGCCTATGCAAATCTTAAACCACTTGGGTCTCCAATCTTTAGTTCCCCTTCTTTTATTCCCCTTTGCTTTATTAATCAAACTTGTCTTTATCCTCTAAAATCTTGCTAACAGCATTATTCTTCTATTGTATGTATGCTCATCACAGATCCTCAACCAGAACAAGATTCCGCGCCTCCTTTGCATCCTTTAGGGATGACAGCTGGTATCAGATACAGCCTTGAGGGAGGGAAATAGAGAAGTTATGGTGGGAACCAGGAGATTCTATGGGCTCTTCTTACAGGTTGGCAGCAAGAAGTGAAGACCTCAGCCAGGCAACAGATAGGTGCCATCAGAGGAGGCTTGTGATTAAGATGTCAACCCATCACAACTCATTTCTGCTTATCTTCCAATAAGGAGGTAACATGAGGGACAAGGATAGGAGTTTGGTACAACAAGCTGGGCAGGTTTTGGACGGAAGTTTATCAAGTCTGTCTAAATGATTAAACCATAAACCAAACAGTACAAGGTAAACAGTTGTGCTGCACAACTTGTTAGCACTGGAGAACACATTAACTTTTAAATTGCCAGTGAAACACCAGTCCTTCAAACTCAGCCCACTGCTACACGGAAGATGTGAAATGTACACCAGTATTAGCAGTGAAACTTTCCCCCAATACCTAACGCTGATGAACTTACAACCTAGTAAGACAGACAATCGCAGTCTAAATCAGTTAACTAAAATACAAAAATCTTAAAAGGTAGTTTACAGGGCTCTTCAAACAAATAGCTATTTCTAGTTTGGCACGAACCCTACAAAATGAGCAAGGTAATAATCTTGTGCCAAAAAGCAAGGAAGCTATAAGGACCTTCTTGCCTAAGGGACAGGGGAGCCAACCTGAAGGAGTGCCCAGTGGCCCAACATGGGACAACATGGACATAAAAATGTAATGACTGAGATGCACTGGAACACAGTGTGTTTTTTTAAAAAAACAAACCAAACCAAAATATTCAACATTCATTTAAGAAAATGGGCAGACCATCAGCTAATTAAAGCAATGGTAGTGGTCTTTCCTATAGGGGATCATACTTTGGGATAAGTTATCAATGAAATCAGATTTTTCTTTATATCTCAATGTATACATTAAGGTGAAAAGGTCAGTGGCGAACTTCTAAATGGACAGATTTCAGACTGACAACACCATACTATCACCCCAAGAGGGAAAACCAGTGCTATCCAGCAGAAAATACACCACATCATCTTTGAAGAGTTTATGCCTGCCTCAAAATGAATGTGAATGCAACCAAACCCTTAGGATCCAGGCACCAATTTATAGGAACATGGGGCAGCAAAACAAAAACCACAGGTGCAAACATACGATTTTTCTACACAACAAATGACCCAGTTGCTTCGATAAATAAATGGCATGAATTAAAAAACAAAGAAGAGGCATCAATCCTTACATATTAACAGAAAAGATAAAAGTCTAATCAATCAAATTTGGTTTATGGACGTTCTTTATTCTAAAGAGAAAAGAAATAAAACATCAAAACAAGGTAATAGGAGGGTAGCAATGATTAATACATTGCACATTGTTATCTTAAAATTAGTTACTCAGGGCCAGGGAGATAGCTCAGCAGTTAAGCACCTGCCTGGCAAGCACAAGGTCCTGAGTTTAATCCCCAGTACAAAAAACCAGAGAAACCAAACCAAACCAAAAATTAGTTACTCAAAGTACAAGATAATGGCATTTAATCTGGATCTTGTTTAGAAACTGGTTTAAAACAAAGTAACCATAAAGTGTCATTTTGGTGAAAATTGAGGAAATCTGAGATTAAAGCACTGGACAGTTAGGCTTGTAAAAGGCACCACAGTGTTACACTGTGTTATGGTCATGGACAAGGTGCACACAACATCAAATCAGGTGTGAGAGAAAGCAGCAAAGGAGAGCAAGCAGAAGGGCAGAATGGCAGTGTGGTGGCTCAGAGCTACAGGAGCCCCTACTGCTGCATGTGCATGGAAGGCGATAGGAGCTGAGTAGCTGTCCTCCACCAGGCCTTTGTACCAGGCTGCATCTGCCTGAGGACTGGCGGACTTTGGACTGAAAACCTGGAAACTAAAAACAAAGTACAGCCTCCTCCTTTAAGTACCAAGTACTGTGTCTCACTGGTGGCAAAGGAGCTTGTACAGTCAGTAACTGCTGAAGCAGTTATGGGGAGGAAAGCACGGCTGTGATAATTCTCTGGCTGTGCATGTATATAGTTCCTACAACAAAAGTTGAGGGGCTGGATAGAGGTGGGAGTGGCCCAAACACTGCTCTATTTATTCTCCATGTTTCTCCTTCTTTCCCACTTGGCTGAAGTTTCTACTCTGGCCAGCTCAGATGAAAGTTTTAACTTTAAAAATGTCTTACGCTGTACAATGACTAACAAGGTTTATATCATTTTTCTGGCTACTGTTAAGTCACAGGTAGAGTTAACTAATTTATGGATTATAATAACCACTTGTTTCTATGGAAAAGGAAATAGTGATATTAAAAAAACAAAGGCAACTGGAAGCCGCGCTAAGAACACCAAAATTCCAACCTATCCACTAAGTGTTTATACAGCAACAGTGGACTGATATGATACAAAAATTAAGATGTGTATGGCAACATCTGAAGAGGCACCATGGGTGATTAAAATAGAAAGGAGGAAATGGAATGCTGGTAAGCAACAACGCACTGACTCATGCTCTGTCTAAGCAAGTTTGAACTGGGGGAAGTGTTAAACCAGAGAGATATGAATCAGAATGAGGCAAGCTGTAGAGCTGTTGGGAGGAAAGCAAGCTGGTTCATGCCGCCAGTCATGCTGATAATGTGCTTGCCCACCAGCCCAACAACACTGCTGACACGGGAGCAGGAAGAGGCACAGCACACCCAGGGCTGGCAGGTAACTCTGGTGCCCAACAATAGGAAGTTATCTTGCTGTTCAGGGAGGCTCTGTGCTAAGATAGAAAAGGATCTGCTTTTTGATTTTTAAGTTTCAGGTTTTTGGGCTTTTTTTATTTTTATTTTTTTTAACTGATGGACTACTCAATCACAAATGGCTGCATAGTTTGGTAGTAATTCCATGGAGATACACTGTGAATTACCAAATTAAGTGGGTTAGTGAGGGCACAGAGGTAGAGCTCACGTGCACCACAGTGCAACCCGGGCTCTGCTGACCAAAGTGAAGCCACGCAGTGGCCACACTCCACGTCCACTCTCTGGCTGTCACACTGCAGAGGAGCCAGCTTTAACATATGATTTAGCTGGTATTTCAACAAAACTCAACTTTGTTGAGTTATACAGACACAAAGCTTTCTTCTTTGTTTTGTATTTCTTTGCTTCCGTTATGTTTAACTTGCGAATTTAAAGGCTGATAACTCACCCTATTTATTATTTTTTTAATGTACTTAGTACAGGGTCTATAGGGTCTCACTACACAGATCGGACTCATAGTGAGCCTCCTGTTTTCAGCTTCCCAAGAGCTTGGATTATAGGCGTGTGCCACAAGGCCCAGTCTCAAAAGCCATCTCACTGAGTCCAGGGCCAGCACAGCACGCCAGGGATTGAACCTTGGTCCTTGTGTCTGCCTAAGCAGGTACTTTAATCCACTGAGCAATCTGGCTGACCCCTATTTTAAAGTATAGGGCATTTTTATATTAAATTTTGCTTATAGGTTGCATTTTTTTCCCCTTGAGATTGGGTTTGCCCTTAAACTAACCAGGTGCCAAGGCTGCTGCTGAACTCACAGTGATCCTCCTGTCTCACATTCCCAAATGCTGGGATTTCAGGCATGTACCACCATGCTTGCCTATAGGGTAGATTTTAAGGAGTGAAATATGTTTAAGACCTATGGAAAATGTGCTGATAAAAATGCTTCCCACATTCATCATTCTTGCTTTACCAAAGTAATCTTTCCCTTTTATTTTTATTTTTAACTAAAAATATAAATTTTATCACATTGTACATACCCTTTCAATAACATGAACAAAATATTCTGTTGGGTGCAGATGTATTCAACAGTAGGAGTTCTTGTACCAATTTGTCTTCTGAGGATATTGTTGAAAATTTGAGCCACGTCTTTTTTGCCCTATTAGGAATACAATCATTAAAATATTTACCTAACTAAACAACAGAATGCCCATCTACCCTCCCAAATAAACTTGAAGAAAACCACTTTATATTTATAGTTATGACGGAATACCTAACTTTGAAATTTTCATACATTAAATTTTCTTGTTTTTATCTCTTTATAATTCCAAACTCTAAATTGTAATAGTATACTATTTTTAACAAGAACAAGTTTACAAAGTGAAATCTCATTATATCCCGCATGTAATTTTCATAATTTCGTACTCTCAAAATAATACTGACTCAAATATGGAAAATAAAATGTTGCTATTTGCTAACAATCTACAGGGCTCTAAATTGCACTTAAGTAGAAAAAGCTTCAGATGGGATGCTTGTGCTATGAATAATACAGGGTTTTCTACTGATATATTAAGATATATTAAAATGAAAGAATTCTGTATGGAGCTGAGTTTTGATGGCTATAGACATTTCAAATAGATGAATAGTGAGGGGCATGGTACAGCAGTTCGGAGATCACAGTTCTGCACAGAGTAGATGGACATTACTATCTGAGAATCTCACAAAAACAGCACAAGAAATTAATAAATGGAGAACTGGACCCAAGAGGTGTTTCAGAACGGCGCTGTACCAAGGCTGAGAAGCCCTCAGACAGTAGTGAAATGCTAGCATTTCAAGCCTCACTTAATGTAGCAAGACCATCAAGGGGCTTGTGCTAGCTCATGTGCAGCAATGGCAACCTTTACAAGCCAGTCCCACATAGTCCCAAAGGCATTCACATACTTTTTATAAACTGGTGTCTCTAACGTCCCAAACGAATACTAAATTCAGTGGCCAGTTAATGGAGTGAGATTGGGTTAGGGTACAGCAAAGGAGAAGGAGCTGAATGTTCCAGTGTTATTGCCAACTTTGTAGAAGAAATAAAACTTCTGTTGGAATTTGATATGCTATTAAAAATACTATATGAAATGAGCTATATAAATGGAAATACCTAGTTCTATCTATAGCAGAAAAAAAATGTTATTTTCTTCTATTATCACTATTATCCTAGTAGTCTAAGAATCACACCCTTTCATCCTTCTTCAAAATTTAATTTGCTTTCTGTCAGTTTCCCCCTAGAGCACTTACCTGCATGGACAGCCAATCAAGTGGAAGAGGAAACTGCCTGTAACTATGCCACAGGGCTTCATTACCTTATGTGCTCCTCAAGCTAGTTTATTCAGACTAATATTAATGATCATTATTTGCACTATTAAATTCATTAAATATTTAACATGGCATGACCAAGCATGTAAACTTGGGTAACAATCTCGAATGCCTACTGGGCAGAAGGTGCCAATGGGTAAAGCAAACTAAGCTGCCTAAGGAAATTCAAGTCTGGCTGTCCTGGGAAGTTGCTGTGCTCCAGCTGAAGGACTAAGCTGGGCTGCAGGCCCGATACTGCCAAATACATTTTCTAAGAGATGCTAAAAAATCTGAGTTATGAATACAATCTGCTTTTAAATACTGTACTAATTTAAAAATTTAAAATCAGCACCAAGCAAACAAACCACTAATGATCACTGGAATAATGAACTTTCCATAAAATCTTTTCTACCTTAAACTCTACATTCTAGTTTTCTTGAGATTGTTCATTCCCTGAGAGCCAAAGTCTAATGAATCATGTAACCCACTCTACTGCTCTAAAAGTAGTTATTTATATACTACATCCTAAATAAAAGGGCAAACTGAATACCTAAGAAACTGTGCGCACAATGTGGCAGAGGCCTGAGACACCTTGGGTTCCTGCCCTGGTTCTGCTAATGAGGAGGACATGTTGGTGTGCTCAGAGGTCAAGAACTTCTGGGCTGAGAGCCTAACAGAGATCTTAAGATTCAAAAGAGAACATAAGGGAAAGGACAATGAATTGAGTACTATTTTAGAAAATTAATAAATTGCTATCTTACCTCAAAGTCAATGAGCTGTAGATCAGCTACCAGGGTGCTAAGGAGCCCACTATTATATAGCTCTTGAGCTAGCTGGGCCACTGCTTCTGTCTGTGGCTCTTTTTCATTTGTGCCATAAAGAATTTCTTTCATGGCAACCAGGTTTTTGGAAACTTCTTCTGTAGCCTGGTTTAGGGGAAGAGATTGGGAAAGAAAAGAAAAACAATCCATTTTAAGGCCAGGGAAACATGGATATTAATGGTGTTACTATAACTATATT
Organism: Tympanoctomys barrerae; assembly: GCA_002564285.1. Lineage (NCBI taxonomy): Eukaryota > Metazoa > Chordata > Mammalia > Rodentia > Octodontidae > Tympanoctomys > Tympanoctomys barrerae. The sequence continues at coordinate 2,309 of NDGN011405412.1, read as the reverse complement.
CAACATATTCTAGAAAAATTAAACATATTATAGAAGATAAAAACTACAGAACAAAAATAAAATACAATGTCTATGATAAAAATCATAATAGATGGGATTAACAATTAGATATTGCAGAAAATGTTAACAGAGCAGTAAAAACTGCAAAATAAAACATGGGCTGGGGGGAGCGGAAGACCTCACAGTGAGCAATGAGGTGACTTTAACACTGCTAAAAAGTTGACAAATCCCAAGTGCAAGAAAAAAGAAAGCTATACCAAAGTACTGAGTAGCTAAATTGTTGAAATTCAGTGATAAAAGTCTTAGAAACAGTCAAAGGGGGCCAGGGAGATAGCTCAGTGGAGTGTTTGCCTTGCAAGCAGAAGGTCTTGAGTTCAATCCCTGGTACCACCAAAAAACCCCAACCAACCAACCAAACCAAAAACAGCCGAAGGGATAAAAACACAGACAAAGACTGACAACAGATTTCTTGACAGAAATGATGGGAGTCAAAAAGATGGTGGAGGAAGATTGTTACATGACTGAGAAAACATGTAATCAAACTGCCATCTAGAATTTTATACTCTGTGAAAATATCTTTCAAAAGCAAGATGAAACATTCTTTTTTTTTTTTTTTTTTTTTGCGGAACCAGGGATTGAACTCAGGCCCTTGCACTTGCAGGCAAGCGCTTATTCTACTGAGCTATCTCCCTGGCCCCGAAGAACTGAGCTAAGGGGCAGGCCCCTGAAACAACTTTTATTTTTTAAAAAAAAGGCAAGTTTTTTATTTTGAAGGAAAAAAAAATTCAAAACAAGATAACAGATTAACAATGGTTAATATAACAGGATACAGTGACACATAATTGATTAAATAATGGGGTCTTGAGGATCTCACCACACAGATCTGACTTGCACTGAACCTCCTGTTTTCAACCTCCCAAGCGCTGGGACTCAAGGATGCGCCACCATGCCCGGTCTCAACTCATCTCAGCACACCCGAGGATCGAACCTTGGTCCCTGGATCTGCCTAAGCAGGTCTTTTAATCCACTAAGCTATTTGGCAGGCCCTTTACAAACCCTTTTTTTTTTTCAATGAACTAAAAGTCAGCAGTATACCTAACTCATCCATCCATCCATCCTTTTCGCCCTTTCCGTCCTTTCTCCTTTAACCCATCCCGGTTCTTTGCTTTTGAGTAGTTTCTTTCCCTTTCACAATGTTTATTGTAGATTTTAGGTCTTATTTACTTCTTCAGTTTCTTACATACATACAAGCTGAAAGACTTTACAGTAGACTTGTACTATAGAATACAGAAAACTGGAGATAATAATGTGAGTAAATAGAAAATACTTTTCCCTATTATTTAGAAAAGTCTTTAAAAGTGAACTGGCTGTTTTTTTTTAGTACCTGGAACTGAGTGCAGGATCTTGTGCTTGCCAGGCAGGTGCTGTGTCACCGAGCTATGTATCCCAGACCCTAAAATAGGCAATTTAAGAAAAAGCTGGAAAAGGGCGGGCCAAGTAGATCAGCAGATTAAAGTGCCTGCTCAGGAGTTCATCCCCAGGCCTGCCTGCCAGCCCCGCCCCCAGGGCATGCTGAGACAGCAACTGAGACTGGGCGTGGTGGTGTGTGCCTGTAATCCCAGCACTTGGGAGGCTGTAAACAGGCGGATCACTAACAGTCGGATCTAGTAGTGAGACCCTGAACACCCTGTAGACCCTTCCCTAAAATACAGAAAAATAAAAAATAAGAATAAAAAGAAAATGCAACATTTACAACCAGAAATATACCTGAGAGACAAATTAGCACAGATTCACAGATTGGCAGGTAACAGTACTTAAAGAATGAATGCTACACTGTTTTATGACCTTCTCACCAGATGATCACATTACTGCATCTTGAGCATCTCCAGTGCCCAGTAATGCAGTATTGCCAGGTTTCAGACCAAATCGCTGTTAAATGCTTTTATAAGGGGACAAATATCGCTTCACCACACTGTGCTGGCTCTGGGTTTGCTCTGCAGATGAGGCAGTATTTTCACTTCTCTTCTGCACAGGGCTCTTATTTGAAGCAGCTTGCCTATCTTCCTTAAATTGTCACCTTTTCCAGGAAACTTTCCCTGAGTTTAGTTATCATTTAAGGGCTGGCCAAACAGCTCAGTGGATTAAAGCAAGCAGGCGCAGGGGCTGGAGGTTCAATCCCTGGGCCTGTGATGCTGGCCTCGCCCCCCAGGGCACACTGAGCCAGCAATTGAGACTGGGTGTGGCAATGTGCACCTGTAATCCCAGCTCTTGGGAGGCTGTAAACAGGAGGATCACTATGAGTCCAATCT
>NDGN011405411.1:0-17200 GCA_002564285.1 Tympanoctomys barrerae | reverse complement strand
TCTCTTCTCCTCTGAGACAGAACCCCACTACATTGTCCAAGCTGGCCTCAAACTTGCAATCCTCCTACCTCAGCCTCCCAGAGTAGCTGGAACTATAGACACGCACGCACTCCTGCCCACCTCCCTGGTTCCCACCTGTCCACGCCTCTTGCTCAGTTTTGTTCCTTTAATCTAGAAGTCACATGCTCCATACAAGCATTTAGCATTCTAAAAGTCTGTGCATTCTCGACCTGGCAAACCACCTTACATACCTGATAAAAGAAACACTCCACCTCTACTCACCTCAATGAACTCAGTACCCGAATAAAATAAGTCCTTGGATCACTTGTTTTGTGCCCAGCACAAAATCGGAGAGATGAACCACACAGCTCATGCACTTGCAGGCTGGCAGTGTAGCCCGCAGTGTCTCCCCACAGTGTCCCTTCTATCTCTACAGTCCTGTGGTGACCTAGAGCTACTCGCTGTCTGCTGTGTAGAATGGGGACCAGGAAAGCCTGGGCCTCAGGTGGATCGGAGGGTGGGGAGTCCATGGGGGTGACATGCCTCAAGGCCTCTCTCTAGTCTAAGGAGCAACAACATAAATGGGGGGCAAAATGAGTCAAGCCCCTTACTACTTAGTGCAGGCAAATGCAGAGGGATTATGAGTTCAAGTCTTGCCTGGGCAACTTACCAACACCCTGCCTCCAAAGAAAGGTGCTCATTAGTAGAGCACCCTAGGTTTGATCCTTAGTACTCCCTATCATGTCTAGAACTGAAACAAAAAGAATAGCTTTCCAAAATCTTACAGTTTTGGGATTTGAAAAATATAGGCTGGCCAACTGGCCTCTTGACCTGAATGCGCCAATGGATACAACTTAGGCTCACCTAATTTGAGTCAATTTCTGGCTTCTGAAATTAGGTCAGTCCTGCTCAGCTAGAAGAATGATGGCTTGGTCCTAAGTGGGAACTCAGGGGAGAATTCACAGGGCTTTTATGCTGGGCCTGTGGTGTCCCAGTTCACACCTCCGCTCTGTGTCTGAATTAAAGTGTCTACTTTCCTTTCATCACATCCAAAATTTTTTGGTTTATGGTTGATGAGAACAGCAGCCACCGTGTGGGACTGTGTGAATATACTTAACGGTGTTTAAGACAGAGCCTGGCAGACGGAAAGTACGCAACGCCACCAGAGGTGACAGCCCGTGTCAGAGTCACTTTGGGGTTCTACAGTGGAAAATGACAGCCTGGAGACACTCAGAAGTGAGCAAACAGAAACATTCAGGGTCAATATGAAAAAGTCAACAGAGGTGGGGGAAACTGTTCAAGCCAAAGTCTGAGTTGGGCAAGTTCTAAGGACTATGGCTGTCCTTTGTCTGAGCAACCCATGAGAGGCTCTCGATTTAGAATGACAAGCCCCAAGGTCCCACGCCTGGGCAGATCCTGCACACCCAGCCCACCTTTGCCCAGGGGAAGGCAACAATGTCATACAGGCACAGGAGAAAATGAAGCCGGGCCTGGACATAACATCCTTGAGACATGAGCTTCACAAAACATCAGGGGGTTGGCTGCATGGGGAGAGGAGACTATGAACAGGGGCTCCTCTTGGCCAAAAAGTGACAGTTTGACCATCACAAAGGAAATCGGGAGATTGTGCTTCAATAGGACAAACGGAGTCTCTTAAAAGCTGCAAGTCCACAATGGCAGCCGTAGCTCAGAAGCTGAGAGTAAAGTTAAAATGTCAAAAGGTTCGTCGTAATAAAACAGTAGTTTCACCAATTTTAGCAAAGTAATGAAGCTAGAATGTGTCATTGGTTCCTGCTACCATGAACGATGACGACATTGTCATCCACCAGGTAGGATTTGCCTTGCTTCCCACACTGAGCGAGGATGAGACTGAACACTGGAGCTGGGAGCAGCCAGAGCTCCAGACAAAGCAGAAGTGGTCCCCACGCAGGACGTGGCCCTGTGTGGTTATTCACAAAAGAAGAGGAAAGAGTCCACAGGATGGATGCTGCAGGTGGTCGATGCGCAGGAAGGGGCCAGGAGGAGGAGAAGCGAGGTGCCAACTCAGCTCTTCTCCCAGAAGACAAAATGCAGAACACCTGGGTTTTAATGGACTAACGCAAGACGGATGTGGGGGCCACGCTGCAGACACAGGGGATCCTGCTAACCCTGCACCTGCACCTCATTCAGACCTCACAGCAGCAATGTGTGAGGAGAGGACACTGCTTTGTTTCAGAGGGGGAAACTGAGGCTCCAAGAAGCCCTTCCCTGACTCCACGCTGCGCATCACACACACTCAGAAAGGTGCTAACGCTCCTGGCCCTGCGCCTCCGGGAAGCACCAGGAATACAAGCCCCCGGAGGGGTGGAGCCGTGGCCTTCCAGGTATATGGCAGCTTGGGGCGCAGTGCTGCTTCCCCAGCCTGGAGCCCCACAGAGCAGGCTTTTTGCTCAGATGTGGGGCACACTGGAAAGGCTCTCCACGCCCAGGACACATCCCTACGTGTGTCACACACTGCGCGCCGTGAACACTTCTGTGCTATGAACTCACACCCTCTTCCCTGCCCCAGCGCAAGTAACTATTATCAGCCTTGCTTCACAGGTGAGGAAACAGAGGCACAGGATCGTTAAGTGGCTTAAAGTGTCCCAGAAGGAGTCAAGGTGAGGCTTGAGCCCAGACACACGCTGCCCTCCACAGGGACCTGGAGTCTGGGAAGGAGCTCGGCTGAGGTCAGCTGCCCAGAGCCTCCCGTCCTGATCCTGGATCTGCAGGCCCAGGACCCCTCCCAACCCTGTCTTCCCCTCCCTTGTTGCAGACTCTGGGCCTCCAGGCCACAGCACAGGGCTCCTATCTCGAGGCCGCGCCCACGGGATCATCCCATGATGCACCTACTGCCCGGGCTCAGGGCAGATGATACAATAGACAATTCCAGAGAAACCAGTAGACCAGACTTTCCCTGCTGTGTCTTGGGATCTGCAGACCAGTATCCTGGAGATCAGCCTGGTTGCAGCCTACCGTGGACGATCTGTCCTTGTTCTTATCCCATGCCTTTCCATGCTGGGCTTCCCAACAGATGAAGGGCTGAGCATGGTGGAGCCTTTGCCCGATAGAATCAGCCCCAAGTCTGAGTCTCTTGCTTGTCCCAGGTGTTCCTGCTCTGATCCATCCCTCATTCCCCTCCAAATGCCCAGGCGGGCACTCCTTGGGACCCCGCCAGGCCTGTGACACACACCACCCCATACACATGGACCCTCCACTGCCTCAGGGGCTCCACTGGACATTTCAAGATGGTTCTGCCCCCCTTCCTCTGCACCTGGTCTGGGAAATCTGCCAAGATACTGGTGCCCATGAGGCTCCATGCCAGGAGGGAGAGGCTGTTAACTGCAGTAGTCCTGGGCAAGTGTGACTGTGCCTCATGCTGGGAAGGGGACCGTTCCTTTTCAGGGTGGGTAGGGATGATGACCTCGTTACACAGCCTGCCAAAGTAGGGATAGCAGGAGACACACAGGCCTGCCTATACCAGGAAGGCCAGCCTGGCATCGACCTGGCAAAAGGTTAGGCCGCTCCCTGCCCCGGTCTTTGCTCCCTCTGGACCTGGTACCATTGCCAGCCGGAGCTCCTGTCCTCTAGACTGAGCCACACACGTTGGGAACTTAGGGTGCACATGACCAGCCTCTGTACTGCACCCTGAGAACTGTCCAAGGCAGCCATAGTAGATGTACCTGCTCACAGGGCCACCAGGAATCCCAGGGAGAGGGACTGTGACCAACATCAGCCCCCAGGCCACCTGCTGGCCTAAAGAGGCTGAGTTTGGCAGAGCGGGAAAGATGGGGCACCTGCCACTGCCCACTCTGGGGGGCAGAGAGGACAGACAGTGCCCCACAGACTCCACTGTGCAGATGGAGAAGCAGAGGCCCAGAGAGGGCAGCACATGTCCGGGGCACCAAGGACCAGCCTCCCGAGGCTACAGTCTAGCAGCCAGTGCCTGGGGGGGAGGGGCCCAACAGGGCCCAGAAGCCAGGGGATGTGGGGAGTGGGACTGGGGAGCAGGAAACTGTGGCGTGAGCAGTTTCTCACTCCCTGCTGGGGTCCCCAAGAGTACTGAAGGAGGAAATGCCAGCAGGGAAGCACCAGGGCTACCCCAAGCCCACTTCAGCAGACCCACAGGGTACACTGGGCCCTGGGCTCTGCTACTGCTGCTTGCGTCCTGCAGCAGCCAAACGACACATGGACTGTCATAGTGCCCACTACACAGATGGGGAGCCAAGACGCGGCCTCATGGACAGTGACTGTGCTCCCTGTTCTGCACCTGCATGCAGGCGTCCCATAGGTCCCTTGTCCTGTCCCATGAGGCCCCAGGGTGGGAGTCGGCAGGCACTGGTTAGGGAGAGATGGCCAAAGGGCGCCATCGCTCATTCAGCACAGAGCCCCTGGCACACCCTGGGTGCCAGCTAGCACAACTTGCTCAGGATGTCGGGGTCCGACTAGGACTAAAACCAGGGCTGCCCTGTTAGCCAACCCTGCAATGCCACCGCACTGCTGGCCACAGCACGGCCCCCACGGATTGTGCCAGCCCTGGGGCAGGGCTGTGCCCCCAAGAAGAACTCAGGCGGCCTGGGAGGAAGAGAAAGGGAGCCTCCTGCCCCTCAGCGCAGTCGAGTAGCAGCAGGAGAGAGGGCTGGACTGAGCCAAAGGCAGAATCCACTGTGTGCCTGGCACTTTCCTGAGGGACTTTCCATCCCTGTAAGGCCAAGAACACACCTCCTGGCTCGGAGGTGAAGGCCTCGCCTGAGGAGCACAGCTCTCTGTATGGGTTTACTCTCCTGGCTCTGGCCTGCCCCAGGGGCGTCTCGGGCCAGCCTGCTGTGGCTCTGTCTCCCTCAGTTACGCTCCGGTTTCCTGTAGAGGACATCCGAGAATTTAGATATCTAAAGCTGGGTACCTCTGTTTGGAGGAGCAGACTCTCTGCCTTGGGGCTTAGTATCCCCACCTGTCAAATGGGCTCATCACCCACTGTGACCGTCCCAGGGTTTCCAGGCAGCTGGCTCAATACATGGTGCATTTGCTTCCCATGGACAGCTACCCAGCAGGCCCCAGTAAGGGTGCAAGGCCAGCAAAGTGGCCCCGTCCCTGGGACCCGCTGACTCAGGCTAGCCGCCCACCTCGGGGACAGGATGCTGTGGCGTGGTGGATGAGTCAGGCTGGGTTATGGAACGGGGCCCGAGGCTGCCGGGCAGTGTGTGGTAGGCGGCGTGGGCGGGAAGCTCAGAGCCAGGCCGTGAACTTAGGCCTTGTCTGTTTGTTCCTCCAATAACTAGGAGGCCACCTTGGTTAATATTCACTAGCAGTCTCCCTGTTGCCCCTCGGCATTGCTGTTTAAATACGGACAAGGACAGGACTCTGTCTTCTCAGCCTCTGCCTCCACCGCTGGCCCAGGAACCGAGTCGTAAGTGTGCTTTCTCTGGTGGGACACTGAGACTCCTGGGTTTCTGGACTGTCAGGCAGACTGTAGGCCTGGGCTTCTGGTGTGTGTGTGTGGGGGGGGTGTTACTGATGCCTCCTGTTGTCATAGTAACACAGATCTGAGGGTCTCTTCCCATGGCCTAGACTCTGGGCAAGGAGTAGAGGAGATTTGTGAGATTCCTGAGGAGCCAAGGTACAGCCATAGTGATGACAGGGGCAGAGCTGTGAGCCCAGCCCCTGTCCACCAGGACATTACTGCCCACAGATGCCCCCCTGTCTGGTAGTTACTATGGTTATCACCGTTTATAGAAAAAGATGCTGGGAACAGAGAGGGTGAAACCCTGTTCTGAACCCTCCACCCCCGGCACACAGACCTTGGGTCCCAGCTGTGGCTGTGGAGCAGGAGGCCCGGGCTGCCCCTGAGGCCCCTCTGATGCTCTGGGACTCTGAGCAAAACAAGACCAGCTTTGACCTCCAACTTGAATCACTGCAGAGGTAGGAGTTGACTTTTCTATCACGGGTCTTTGAAGACGGGGCTAAAGAGAAGCCCCTCACCGACACAGCTGGATTCCCACAACCCCTGCGCAGAGCCCCAGCAAGGTCTGTAACAACTGGCGCCTCTCGAGCCCTGCTCCACACGGGTCCCCCGACGCTTGGTGCGGGGCTAGTTAGCACAAGATTCTGGGAGGATGTGAAGGTGCCCTATGAGCTCCAAGAAAATGAGCTCCAGAGGCGCTGAGTGACTCGCCCGAGGTCACGCAATGAACCGCGGGTTGGTCTCAGCAACCTGGCCTCAGAGTCCCTAATTTTAGCTACAAATATTTTGTAGCTACTCTTCACTTAACCAGGCCACCTCTGAGGCTTCCTGACTCCATAAAGAGTTCGTGTTCTGTAGGCAGCTGACTCTGTGGTTTTTAGTAAGTTGCTTAACCTGTTGGGGCCTCAATGTTTCCACCTGTGAAATGAGACCAAATGATAGTCTCCACCTGACCGGATAACTGATGAGGGACGCGGAGATGAGAATGCGCAGACAGCACGTGCTGCTTAGTAAATGCTCAGAAACGGCCACGCCAATGCCGAGTTTCGCTTAGCATAGGCTCGGGCAGCGAGCAGTGCAGGAACACTTGGAGAATGGAGGTGACATTTGCCACTCAGGGGCAGGAGTCCTTTCTTTGGCCTCACACAATGCAACAACTGGCCAGAAGGAAATCTCAAACCTGCGTGGCACCAGGATGGCTCCCGTGCCGTCTGTGTCCCCTACTGGTGGCTGCTGGGGCTGCAACCTCTTCCTGCGAAAGCTTTCCTCTCCAGGGTGCACACTGGAAGGTTTCTCCTCCGGGAAGTGGGGCCCAGAGTGGTAAGGTCCTTCCCGCAGAGCCTCCTGCCTGGCTCCTGTTTGATGGAGTGCTCAGCAGCTTGCGACCCTATCCCTGGGTCACCGCCCCAGAGAGAGAGAGTTCTTGGCTCCTGGGTGGAAATGATAGGAGATGAGACCCCAGGCCGCCCACGCTGTTCCGCCTCACAAAGTGCTCCCACCTGCACTGGGCTCCGTCCTTGGTCTCTCAGCTGGAAGCTCCGCCTCTGTGTCTGCTCCTGTGGGAGCTCTGTGGCTATGCTCTCCCCCAGCTCTAAGCTTAGGGGCCTAGGGGGACCTGGGACATAGGCCACGGACCTGGGCCACTGAGGTTTGCAGGAACAGGCTGAGAAGTCCAGTGAGCCCAAGAGGACACGGGGGACCCAGGTTGGGCCCAGTTCTGCCATTCCCGGAGCCTGAGCCCCGAGGCCAGAGCTGGCTCTCCTCAAGACCCATGTGGTAAGAAAAGCCAAGCCCATTCCAGCAGGATGCACTCGGGGCTGCAGACCAGTGACTTGCGGCCTGGACACACAGAGTAGCGGAGCTCCGTGGGCAGGCAGCTCTGCGTGGCTCTGGGTGACTCGACTTCCACTATCTCTGTGCTCTGATGCTGCTCAAAGCCAAGCAGGTAGCTGCAGAGATGCCCACGGCCTCTGGGCCAGGGGCCCCTGAGCACGGTTCCCGTGTCCGCCCTGCTGTGACTCAACTCCCCCCGTCCATGAAAAGACGGAGGATTTCCATAGGGGTGCACAAAGGCCCAGATTGGAAAGAAAGGCAAAAATCTAAGGCGATGGAATACACACACTGGCTAGTGTAAGAAAATACAGACATGTGTTAGGTAGCATGCAACCTCCCTCCCTTATTTAGAAATGTACAGAGCCTCTGGGGAGAGAAAAAGTAGTAGGAAGAACCCATTCTTGTGATTCTTTTCTTGTCTAATGTGAACAAAACTCCCAGAAGGTCAAGGGTCCAAGTGAAACTTGATGCCTCTTACGCCCAAGAGCCTTTTATTTCCCCCTCAAGTTTTCAAATCCCTAATTCGAGGACACTTTCTTTTTGTGGGCTATTAAGATGGTGGCTTTAGTCAAGGGTTAGATAATAGCTAATCATGCAGCTTCCGCACATTCTCTGCAACTCGGACTTCAGTTTCCCCACCTGCAAAGAAAGCAGGTTGCTGGCCCCAGACCAGCAGTTCCTGGCCCAGACAGATGTGAAGTAGAGGCAGCTTTTCCAGCAGGCAGGCAGGCTGTGTGTGCTGCAGGTGCCAGCGGCTGTCCCATCTCCAAACAGAGGGGCTCTTGCAGGTGCAGCTGCAAACCTTGCCCCTCTGTTGCCTCCAGCCATGCAACACCCAGTCCCTACCCTCCTGTCACCTGAAGGCTTTAAATCCATGACACCTGCAGGGACTCCCCCCACCCCAGAGCACCGCAGGCTCTGTATCTATTTCACAGAGCTCTCCCATAACCCCACTTTACAGATGTGGAACAAGAACCAAAACTTTTCAATGACTTCTCCTGGCTCACAGAGCTGGTGAGTGACAGCCTGGATCGGAACTCATGGCTGTCTAAAGCTAAAAAATAGTATTCCATCTCCCATCTTCCCATATCGGCCCCCATGTTAAAGGACCAGTGAGCTGAGAGGGTGGGGAGCTGACAGCAGCAGTCCTGGCCCAGCCTCAAGCTGCCCAGCACAGCTCTGCCCACAGGAAAAGCCTCCCTGTTCGAAGGTCCTGGTTAGGGGTGGCTGGAGACCATATTACGCAGCTCCCCACATGCTTTGTCCTGGTCAATTCCCTGCTTCCCTGGGTATCCTGATTCCCAGCTATTAAACAACGGAGCTGGGTAAGTGCCCTCTCAGGACTCAAAAGCGATTCTTGACTCTTATCTTGCCAGATGGCCCTGGAAATTGCACTCAAGTTTACCATGTCTCCCGTGCCTCAGATTCTCTTTTTGTATAATGAGGACAATGCCACCTATACCTCAAGGTCACTGCAAATGAAGCAAACCCTTCAAGGGCAAGGGCTCAGTACTCAGCCTGGGTGCTGAGACAGATTCTGCCCTGAGTTGCTGAGACATGAACCCTAACCCCTCCGGGGCCAATGCAGGGCTGTAAGCATCTTCCCACAGGAGTCTAACAAGTGGGCGCAGAGCTGGAGTAGCTTGAGGATTGCACTGTGAGCCTTTTGCTGTTTTTCTGATTTGTAAATGTCCATTAGTGAATGGGAAATGCTCAGGACAGGCTGCACACTTGACAGTAAATAAAGCATGGCTACTGTTTTGTGTTGTCTGTTGGTGGCCTGTGGGAGCTGTCATGCAGCCTGACACAGGGCTCGTGGCCCCTTTTTCTGTCTTGCAGGACAATGTCATCCACTATCTCCCGGAGCCTCCTGCTCCTGGTGGGCCTGTGCTGCCTGTTCTTCAGTTCCCTGGCTGAGGACACTGAGGCGACAGATGCTCCTAGCCATGTCCAGGAGCACCTCACCTCCCACAAGATCACCCCAAGTCTGGCTGACTTTGCCTACAGCATGTACCGGGTGCTGGCTCAGCAGTCTAACACCAGCAACATCTTCTTCTCCCCTGTGAGCGTTGCCACAGCCTTCGCCATGCTCTCCCTGGGGACCAAGGGGGACACTCACGCTCAGATCATGCAGAGCCTAGAGTTCAACCTCACGGAAATAGCTGAGGCTGACATCCACGAGGGCTTCCAGAACCTTCTCCGCATCCTCAACAGGCCCAACAGCAAGCACCAGTTGACCACTGGCAATGGCCTCTTCGTTAACAAGAACCTGAAGCTCTCAGATAAGTTCTCAGAGGATGTCAAAAACATGTACCACGCAGAAGCCTTCCCCACCAACTTCGAAAACTCTGAAGAGGCAGTAAAACAGATCAATGCCTATGTGGAGAAGGGAACCCAAGGAAAAATTGTAGATTTTCTGAAAGAGCTGGACAAAGACACGGCCCTTGCCCTGGTGAATTATATTTTCTTTAGAGGTAAGTTTGCACATATGGCCTAAGCTGAGTTAGCCTTTATCATCCTAGTGCTCACTGGGAATCCTTAGGAGGGGTGTAATCCTAACATAAAAGGAGGCTGACGCAGGAAGATTGCAAGTGTAAGCCCAGCCTGGGCAATTTAAGACTCTGTCTCAAGTTAAATTAAACTAAACTAAACTAAATTATTAAAAGGCTGGAAATGCAACTCACTGCAAAGGTCCTGGGTTCAATCCCCATTACTACAAAGCACTTGGCTGTCTATTTAGCTGCCTCCATTCACTAGTCTGAGAGAGGGGAGGGTCAGGACCCACCCCAGGGGCCCAAGTGTTAAGGCAGAGTCCACAGCCCCAGGAAATAGCCTGGGGAGGAAAGTAGGGTCAAGGCCAGGCCTGCTACCCTCCCTGTCCCCCCTCCTGGGGCACAGTCCAGCAGCGACGACGAGCACCCAGGTCAGCATGACTGAGGTCCCAGGTCTGCGGTGCCTTGGGGTGATTCCTGTGCCCTCTCGAGGCCCATCGCCTCTTCCTTAATGAGAAAGGAGGGTTTAGGGTCCCAGAGTTGCCCCCCCACACTGACGGCCTGAAGCTGAGATTCACAAGTACAGCAGAGGGGAGGTAGCCCTGGCCTCTGTACTACATATCGGGTCCAGGAAAAACAGAAGGGTGGAACTCAGAACACCCTGAGTGTGGACTCTGGAGCCCCAGATGAGGAACCATCAGAATATGTTTGGGACCAAAAACATTTACCTGTAATTTCCAAGCCAACCTTAAACATATAATCCAGATACAAATGCTTGCTCCTGGTCCTCCCTGGTCAGGAATCACCCTCCCAAGGCCCCACCAGTGGCCTGCAAGGCCAATCGCAGCCCCTTCTGCAGGCCAGGAAGCAGAGGCTCCGAGCACAGGGTGTGGCCGTGGCCACCCAGGCTCCTTTATTCCAGCACACTCACTTAGACCTCAGTCCCACCCCTGGGTGCTGCTTCTGTCCCCACTCTCCAGGCAAATGGGAGAAACCCTTCCAGCCTGAGTTCACCACAGAAGAGAACTTCCACGTGGATGAGAAGACCACTGTGAAGGTGCCCATGATGCAGCGTCTGGGCACGTTCAGGGTGTTTCACTGCAGCACCATCCAGAGCTGGGTGCTGCTCATGGACTACGAGGGCAACGCCACTGCCCTCTTTCTCCTGCCAGACGAGGGGAAGATGCAACACCTAGAGGAAACACTCTCCAAGGAGCTCATCTGCAAATTCCTGAACAAGAAAGGGAGGAGGTGAGTTTCCAGCTGGAGAGCAGACAGAGTATGCCACCTCTGAACTAATTCAGAGCCCACCTAGCCACACTGACCAGTAGCTGGGGACAGTGGGCCACATCCTTCAGGCCTCAGCTCCCAGAAGCTGGGTGTTCAATAGACTAGATGGCAGCACTTAGTTCCAGTAGCACCAGTTGGGCTCTGAAAGGGCTGGTGGGCAGGGTGAGAAGCACCAGACCTGCTGGAGTGTGGTGAGTGGGCTTCCTCCCCGCAGGGGAGAGTCTCTTCCCAAAACCCAGTGCCCAGGGCAGGGACCACAGCAGGGCTCAGAAGCATGAGATGGAGGTAGTGGCTGAGTGTGGCATCCAGGCTGTGCTGTCCTGGGGTGTAGAGGGGACAGACTCAAATGAGAAGAGCCTGTCCGGGACAGCCCAAAGCACTTTGAAGAATGCCTCTCTTCCCTGTCACTTGCCAGTGTGGTTTACCAGGTCCCCAGAGCCAGAGTCCCCCAGATGGACCACAGATGGATACAGATTGGCACATCATAACTGAGCCAGAGCTCTGTGGCAGTTTTGCCTAGAGTTCACTGTCAACACTCATGAAAATGTACCCAAGTGAAGTGTCACTGTGGTGTCACCCTAACCTTCTCAGGGTACCTTTGTCTCCACTGTGATCACAAGTCCAGGCCACACAGCTGGGCCTTCAGCCTTGTAAGGCTCCTCTTAGCACTGCTCTGAGCAAGTGGCATTCAGCCCCTGCCACAGTAACCCATGTCCCCTGGAGGTTGAGCCACAGAACATTCCTGGCTGGGGGTTAGGGGTGACCAAACTCTACAGGGTGAAATGACACCTGCTTCCAGGAGGGCAGCCTGCAACTGCCCTGAGGACTTCACAGAGGAGGTGGCATCTCAGAGGCCATCAGGAGGCCTGATCCCCGTGATGTTAATGTCCTCTGCCCCTGGGGCAGAGGAAGATGAAATTCCAACAAAGAGAGGCAGCGCCCCATCCTGCTGCATAGACAGGACACTAACGGGAAACACAGGAGAAAGGAAACCCTGGCACACACGGGGGTGTCGTAGAATGTGAGAAACGCTGGGAATCTCCTTCATCTTTCTTTTCTCATGCCAGCACTGCCAGCGTACATCTCCCCAAACTGTCCATTTCCGGAACCTACGACCTGAAGACAGTCCTGAGCAACTTAGGCATGACCAACGTCTTCAGCAACAGTGCTGACCTCTCAGGGGTCACGGAGGATGGTCCCCTGAAGGTCTCCAAGGTGAGGTCCCATGGTGAAAGTGATGTCCTAGGGCAGAATGGGGAGTGGGACATGAGTCGGCGGGAGGGTAAGGGGAGATGGGACCCGTACTGGGTGCAGCTCCTCCGAAGGAAACACACAATTCACTGGACAAAACAAGGCAAGCAAGCAGAGCTGGGGAGGTGGCTTCTCTTGCTGCTGGATTTACAGAGACCTCTGTTCAGGCACCTCCCCAGCCCTCAGCCTCGTCTTCTCTTAGGATCTTCGGGTTCTTGGGCTCAGTTCACCCACAGGCATGTAGAGAGACAGCCTCGATCATTGCGCAGGACATTCTGGAATCTTCCATGTGTGAGACAGAGCTACTCGTGCCTCTCAGGTCTCAGTTACAAATGAACTCAGCCAAAGATGCCAATGGCTCAGGGAAATCGGGATAGGTCACGTGGGCTGTGCAGGTTCAGGGAAATCGGGATAGGTCACGTGGGCTGTGCAGGTTCAGGGAAATCGGGATAGGTCATGTGGGCTGTGCAATCGTGGGGCCTGGACAGGTGGGCGACACTAGCAGAAGCCCGTTGCAGCCACTCTCCACCCCACACTGGAAGGTGCAAGCGTGAGGAGAGGCAGGGCTTCCGTGTCACCTTCTTCTGAGTTTAAGGGCTGCATCCAGGACATGGCAGATGATAGGCAAGATGAGAGCTGAGAAGACAGTGGGCCCGGTCAGGCAGAGACAGAGACAGGGTCCATATGACCATGCAGGAAGGACGCTGTGGACACGGCAGGCAGGACCATCAGGAGGAGCAGGGCTCTTGGGAACCACACCCGGAAGAGGCTCCCCGCTCTGGCTGCTCCAGCCTGGGTGGGGCCAGCCCAGCCTCAGCGCCTGCCCTGCCTCTCTCCCCTCCAGGCTACACATCAGGCGATGCTGACCATCGATGAGAAAGGAACAGAGGCTGCAGGGGCCACAGTGGTGGAGGCTGTATTCATGTCTGCGCCCCTCGAAGTGCACTTCAACAGGCCCTATGGCATCATCATCGTCGACCACTCCACCGAAAGCCCCCTCTTTGTGGGGAAAGTGATGGATCCCACACAGAAGTAACCGCTCTCAGGCTTCTGCACCCCAAGCAGCCCGTCCCCTCCCTGGTGACATTAAACAACATTAAGGCTTTCGTGTGACCTGCTAGTCCTTCCCCCTGTGTCCGAGTCTCCTTTGCATTCTGAGGCTAGGAGAGGTCCAGGTCAGTGCACCTCGGTGTCCCTGCACCCCCAGGTGTGAGATTCTGCATGGTGCAGCCTGGCTGGAAAGGGCCATTGTGGCTGAGACTGGGCCCTTTGCTCCCAAATCTCCAGTCCTGCCTGGGACTCAGGAGGGGGCTGTGTGGCTCAGATGCCAGCCTGAGGCCCCAGGACCTGGCAAGTGCCCTGCATGTCCTGGGGTGAGCCCACCCCCTACATGCCCAACCCTCACTGTCTGCACTGCAGCGCCCCCTGCAGGTCTGGTCACATAAGCAAGCGCGCGCGCGCGTATACACACACACACACACACACACACACACACACACACACCCTCCGAGGCCTTCCTGCTGCTCCAGGAGCTGCCAGCCAGCCCTGCCCTAGCACAGAGCTGCTGCATCTGCAGCCACGGGGGTGGGGACGGGGGCGGGGGCGGGGAACAATGATGTGCCCTGCGAGTCCCATTTTCTATCCAGATCTGTTCTGTTCTCTTGCTTTCTTTTTCCACCCCACTCGGTCACCTCGCCAAGCCTGGTCCAAACCTCTCAGAGGAGAGTGAATGAAATCAGCAGGGACATTGGAAGACAGAATAGCGAACACTCTTCAAGACACAGGTGTAGGCAGACTATGAACAAACCCATGCTGCACGGGAAATATACCAAAAACATCAGTAACTAGGACCACATCATACCAAGAGGGTTTGCACCACCAACAGCGTGAAGAGATAACCTACACAATGGGCAAATAACCCTACCAGCCACGCCTTAGACAAATGACTAATATCTAGAGTATGTAAAAGAACTAAAAACTATCAGATTTCCCCCCTCCATTTAAAGATACAATCCAAAAATGGTCATCTGGAATAAACAGACATTTCTCAGATGAAAAGGACAAATACTGGCCGGCCAAGTAGCTAAGCGGATTAAAGCACCTGCAAGCAGGCGCAGGGGCCAGGGGTTTGATCCCTTGGCCTGCTGTGCTGGCCCCGCCCCAGTTGAGGCTGGAAGTGGTCATGTGTGCCTGTAATCCCAGCTCTTGGGAGGTTGTAAACAGGCGGATCACTAGGAGTCCAATCTAGTAGTGAGACCCTGAACACCCTGTAGACCCACCCTAAGATACAAAAAAAAGAAAGAAAGAATGAAAGAAAGAAAGAGAAGTACAAGTACCAAATAAGCATGCTAGAAAATGTCCAACATCACTGGTCACTCAAGAAATGCAAATTAAAACAACACTGAGATTCTACCTCACTCCATATGAAATGGGGATCACCAAGAAAGTGACTAATGACAAATGCTGGGGAGGCTGAGAGGCAAAAGGGACATTTCTCCACTGCTGGTGGGAGCGCAACCTGTGCAGCTGATACAGAAATCAGTGTGGAGATTCCTCAAAAACTAAAGCTAGAGGTTTCGTTTGACCCAGCTATTCCCCTTTTAGGTATCTTCCCAAAAAAGTTAAAAGCATCAGACCCAGAGAGAGATGCACACCCAGCTTTATAATATGACAATTTCGACTTATAAGTTAAAACTTGGAAAATGCCCAGACACCCATCAACAGATGAATTACAAAGAAAATTTACTTTTTATGTACAATGGAGTACTACTCAGCCCTAAAGCAGGATGAACTTAGAACATTTTAGGCAAGTGGATCCATGAGGTAAAATTACTTATTCACTTCAGATTGACTTCACTCTCATTTTTAAAAAATTAAGTTTATTGATACCATTTAGATATACATCCTGATCACATTCATCATAAGGCATTTGTACCCACTCACTCTCCTTTTTATTTATTTTATTTATAGTGTGTTTAGCACAGGGTCTACAGGGTCTCACTACACAGATCGGACTCATAGTGATCCTCCTGTTTTGAGCTTCCCAATTGCTAGGATGACAGGCGCGCAACATCTCGCCCAGTCTCAGTCCACGTCTCAGCGTGCCCTGGAGGCGGGGCTGGCACAGCATGCCGGACATCAAACCCAGTCCCTGCATGTGCCTAAGCAGATGCTTCAGCCTGCTGAGCTATCTGGCCAGCCCTCACTCTCATTTTTAAATCCATAACATATGTTTTTGGCTTTTCAAATTGCATTGGTAATTTTTAAATATGCATAATGTTTACATTCTAATGTAACTTTATTCTTTTTTTAAAAAATGCATTTGGTTGTTACAGGGTCTCACTACACAGCTTGGACTCATAGTGATCCTCCTGTCTTCAGCCTCCCCAGCGCTGGGATTACAGGCGTGGGCCCCACATCTGGACTCTGTGGCCGGCTCAGCCCGCCCTAGAGGGCAGGGCTGGCGTGACATGTCCTGCCAGGGATCGAACCTCAGTCTCCACGCTCATTCGGGTTTGCCTAAGCTGGCACTTTAGTCTGCTAAGCTAGCTCACTGGTCTTAACTTCATTCTTGTTTTTCCATTTCTCTCCCCCTTCAAGCCTTCTTCCTGTCCTTATTTACAAACGTTTATCTTCCACTTTTCCTTCTGCTTTCTCTCCTTCCCTTTCCTCTTCCTTCCCTTCGCCCTCCCGCCTCCTTTCCCCCCTTCCCTTTTGAACAGTTTTTCCTGCTTCCCATTGTCTGTTATTGGGCCTTGTTTATACGTTCGGCTTCTCACACAACAGAAACAAAGTGATATTTAAACATGATCCACTTCTGTAATTCACTGCAAATTTCTTTCTCTCTTTCTAGACAGGAAAATAAAAGCATTTGCAACAGGCCTGCAAGTAAAGCATGAGCCTAATGACTTGCGCACGCCGTGGTGAAAGCGGGGGTTTTCACACAAAGTGGTTATGAAATATCAAAATATGTCAGAGCTGCAGCTTCTAAAATATATGGTAGTTTCAAGTGAAATTGAAAAGTGTAAGCGTGAGTCCGCAGAGAGGCGGAATTCTAAACCAGAGGAGCAAAGGCATTTGCCGCTTTGATCTTCTAAGCAGAAGCCCTAATGAGTGGTCCTCCTGCCTCTGGGTTCCCAGGGTCTGGCCACCAGAGGGCGGCACATGTCTACAAAGGGAAGGAAGAGATTCTAAGATAAAGCTTTTGTTTTCTCCCTAAAACTGTAGAATTTTTAAAAATACACTTAAAATCAGCTTCCTGAAACCAGGGGGATGGAGCATGCCTGTCATCCCAGCATTCAGGAGGCTGAAGCAGGAGGACCTCCTGAGCTCAGGACCAGCCGGGCTGCACTGCAAGATCTGGTCTCATAAACCCAAACAGGAGCAAAGGTTTCTGGACGGGCATGGGGGCACAGGCCTGTGATGATGACGGCTCGGGAGGCTGAGGCAGGAGGGCCACAAGGTCAGGGGCAGCTGCGCAGCTTGGCAAGGCTCTGCCTCAGGATTAAAAAACATCTGTTCATAGAGCTCGGGACCAAGGCCCTGGGTTCAATGCCCGTTGGGGGGGGGGAGAGAGAGAAAGAGAGAGACAGAGACAGAGACAGAGACAGAGACAGAGAGACAGAGAGTTAGAGAACTCAAAGTTTCAATAACTGTCATAGTTTCCTTAGGAAAAAAACAAATTTGTGTTTAATAGCTATTCTTTACCTCTATTTTTAATCTTTATATGACTTCGATTTCTTTCATTATATGAGATAACTGTTTTAGAGAAAAAAATAAATAGCATATACTAAATATTTGCTGAATGCTACACGAGGCAATAAGCGGGCTGTTCATTTGTTCACTCTTGGGTGAT
>NDGN011405410.1:0-12184 GCA_002564285.1 Tympanoctomys barrerae | reverse complement strand
GTGTGGCCAGCTCAGCCCACCAGGGGGCAGGGCTGGCTGGCATGTGGTGCTGGGGATCGAACCTGTCTTTGCCAAGCTTGTTCCAAGTAGGTGCTTTAGACCAGTGAGCCATCTCGCCAGCCCTCCATCCTGTATTCTGTGTGCTTGCTTGTTTTGCTTGCTGGCTCTGAGAAGTTGTCCTGTTTCCTGGTTTTCATTTTGGGGGATTCTGTGGAATTCTGTCTCCACGATGGGCTCATCTGTGAAGAGACAGCTCTGCCTCCTCCTTTTCTCTCCAGCTGGGTCAGCGGTGGTGCATAGAGGGCAGCCAGGCCTGTGGCTCCTCTCATCTGTGGGTGACAAAGTTCAACCTTTGGCCACTGAGCATACAACAGGTTGTGACAGTCATCCAACCCTGTGTTATGTGCTCAGTAGTGGGCTTCTGGTGGTTTTCAGCATTGTTGAGAAAAACCCATGTTCATGGCTCCACCCTGACAGAATCTGGATTTTGACAAATCATTTCAGCCCAGTCCGTGAAATCAAGCCCAGCTCCTCCAGGAAGGGCTGTTCCTCTGCTCACCTAGTGGCTTCCTGCTGGGCTCTTGGATGGCGATACTGACCCCACTGCCCGGTGGGCTGTCTAGGTCGCTCTGGCGTCCCATATGAGGGGCAGGATGTCCCCAGAGTGGAACTTGGCATGCCGAGGCCAAGCAGCAGGCGGCATGGAGAAGCCTAGGCCAGGGTGGACAGCGCTGTGTATACTGACGCCTCACCATCCTGGGCGAGGTGTGTTCGTGTCTCCTTGGCTTCCCCTCGTCTCTGTGGCTGGTCACAGGTCCCGGCTCTCCAGTTGGCCCCTCCATCCTGCCACACACCTCCACCTCAGTTCAGACTCAGCCTCCACCCTCCTGTAGCTTGGATCCCTGGCTCTGAGCCGTGGCTCCTGACAGAACAACGGCCCCTCACTGCAACCCTCCCTGCCCTTGTCCAGCCACAAGGTGCAGTTTGCATCTCCAGTTCCTACACCAGGACCCCCAGGTGACAGCCTTGGGAGATGGGGCTGTCAAGAGTGATGTGGTCAGAGGGAGGGGCAGAGCCCCTCTAAAAGACACCCAGGATCTGCTGTACTCTGCTGTGTATGGACAGGGAAGGGCATCTGTGACCAGGAATCCAGGCCTTGACCTGGAACCTCCAGTCCCCAGGACAGGAACTAAGTCTGCTCACATGGCCCTGGCCCCGTGGAGGTACAGCTAGAAAGACCAGGCCTCCCCTGCCAGCCCCTCACTCTGGGGCAGCTCACCTCGTATAGCCTACAGATACTGTGGAAAGGGGGGATGGCTTTGCTGTGGCCTGGTAGCCAGGACTCAAAAGAGATGGAGCAGGGAGGCCAGGCTGTAGCTGCTAGAGTCAGTAGGGGCCAGCTGAGGAGACCCCAAGCCCTGGGAATGTGGAACCATCCAGATCCTGCAGGGGAGGCACTGGAACAGGGCCTGGGACCGCCTGGGCCTCTGGCGGCTCTGCCTGCGTAGGGAGGAGCCTCACAGCTCTCGCTGCATGGCTTCAGGCATTGTTACACTGGTAATGCCTGTGGGTTCCCGTAGAGTGTCTGTGCGCGCACACGTGTGGCTGTGCAGGCGGCAGTGCACTTGCACTTGGCATGTGCACTTTCATGTCTTCATGCAACTTAATTGCATGTGTGCATTCACATGCATGTTCAAGTGGGTCCTGTGTGTACACATGCCTGCAGTGTGCATGGGCACAGTGACAGTAATCCTGCGCCCCACACATGAGAGCCAGAGCCCCATCATGGGCCGCACCCTCAGAAGGGCCAGATGAGAACAGATGTGCATGGAAATCTCAGCGGGCAGATCGCCAGCCTAGAGTCATCTGGGACTCAGTGTCCTTGGTCCCACGGTCCTGCAGTAGGATGAAGGCTGAGGCCCTAGGCCGGGGGACCTGTGCCTCAGGGCAGCCCTTCCTTTCCAGTGTTGTGTGATGGTTGATGTGAAGTAGACCGGATGCTGCTTGTCTACCACTGGTTAGCGACAGTTGGGTTGTTAGCTTTTTGGCCTATTGTGAATTGCACTGCCTTCAAGTGGAGAACCTGCTTCCCTCATCCTTGGGGTTCTGTTTAACGTGCTGAGGCACTGTTGAACTTTCCCAAAGCTGCTGCGGTGCAGTTCATGGCCTTCAGCAAAGCACAAGCCTCTGCCTTCCCCACAGCCTGTGGCAGCTGTCTGTCTGTCTGTCATCTGGCCTTCCTGGCACAGGAAAAGGGCCATCTCATTGAGTGGTAAGAGTCCTGTATAGAATCCTGCAAATACATCCCTTATCCAATATAGGGTTTGCAAATATAGTCCTCCTTCCGTGAATTTGACTGACTGATGCAATTTGACAAACTGCTTTTAACTGTTTGTTTTGAGATGGCCTAGGCTGTTATGTAGCCCCAGCTGGCCTGGAGCTCAAAGCCAACCTTCTGCCTCAGCCTCCTGAGTGCAGGCCATCACACCTGGCTCTTCTGTGAAGTTTTTTCACTCTCTTGAGTGCACTCCTTGGAGCACAAGTTTTTAACTTTATAAGGAAGGCCTTTAGAAGTAGACAACTTTTGTGTGTGTGTGTGTGGCACCAGGGATCGAACTCAGGACCTTGTGCTTGCCAGGCAAGCTCTTATTTCACTGAGCTATCTCCCCAGCCCCAGTTTTTAACTTTGATTAAGTCCAATGCATCTATTTTTTCTTTGGTAGTTTGACTTTTTGCAACATAGATAAGAAACCACTGCCTAAACCAAGAACACAAATATTTGCTCTCATCCCATTTTCTTGCAAGAGTTTTATAGCTTTAACCCTTTTGACTAGGAATTTGATCTACTCTGAGCTATTTTATATGTTTTATGAGGTAGAGGGTCCAACTCTAGACATTCCAGTACCACTTGCTAGGAAGAATATTCTCCCTTCTAGTGAGCTCCTTTTGGTACTCTCGTAAATCCAGGTGAGTTGGACATGGTGGTGCATGCCTGCAATCCCAGCACCAGGAGACTGAGGCAGGAGGATCACCATAATTCAAGGCCAACCTGGGCTACAGAGCAGGACCCTGTCTCAAAAAAGAAAGAAACAAGAACAAAACTCAGTTGGCTCTCCATGTCTTCCTGTGCTGTGTGTGCCACTGCACAGTCTCCACAGCAGGGCTGTGCTAGTCTCCTCTGTCTCTGTCTTTTTGTGTCTGTCTGCCTATCTCTCTTTCTCTCTTCAAGTGCCCTACCACAGAGCTAGATCTCTAGTCCTCCACCCTTTCTTTAAAGTTTTGAGGGGCTGGTCAGATAGCTCAGTGGACTAAAGCACCTACTTAGGCAGGCGCAGGGACCAGGGTTCCATCCCCCGGCATGCCTTGCCAGCCCCACCCCCGGGGTGCACTGAGATGGAGATTGAGATGGTATGGTGGCACACACCTGTAATCCCAGCACTTGGGAGGCTAAAAACAGGAGGATCACTATAAGTCCAGACTGTGTAGTGAGGCCCTGGAGAAACCCTGTACAAAATAAATGAATAAAAAAAGTTTTGAAACAGGGTTTCACTAACTTGCCCAGGCTAGTCTCAAACTTGTGGTCCTTCTGCCTCAGCCTCCTAAGCAACTGGAATTACAGGTGTGCATCTCAGTTGCCTGGATGTGGTATGTTTTGAAATCAGAAAGCTGAGGCCTCCAATTTTATTCTTATTTTCAATTTATGTTGGTTATTTGAGGCCCCTTATAGTTCTGTGTGAATGTTAGGATCAGCTTACCAATACTGCAGAAAAGCTTAGAACTTCTGGCACTCTGCTGGACATTGTAGGTGATACTGTCGCATTCACAGCATCCACTGCTCCAACCAGGAATGTGGCACATCTTGCTATTTCAGTAAGTCTGAGTTTCTTTCGATGGTATTTATAGCTTTCAGTCTACACATCACATGCTTCTTGACAAACTTGTGTCATTTGGTAGAACGAGAACGCATTGTTTTCCCCACTCCCTGGCTGACCACGCATTACCAAGGAATTTACTTCAAATGGGGTGCTCCAAAGCCTGGCTGAGTGGTCCACAGGTGTGACAGAATCTTTTCCAGGTTTTGGGGATTTTCTCTCTGGAAGACGCTCTCACCTTTCTCACATTTGGGAGGAATTGTGTTCCTTACTGGCCCTCGTGAAACACAAGGGCCTCATGGCCTGACAGTGCCCAGGGTGGCCTGCCTTCTACTCCGGGCCTGCTATCTGGCTTTGGCTATTGGCCTGTCCATGCACAGACTTGAGAGATCTCAGAGTGAAGAAAATATTCTCATGGAGAGCTGGCTAGATAGCTCAGTGGACTAAAGCACCTGCTTAGGCAGGCGCAGGGACCAGGGTTCCATCCCAGCCGTGCCGTGCTGGTCCTACCTCTGGGGCGTGCTGAGACCGGAGACTGAGACTGGGTGTGGTGGCACACACCTGTAATCTCAGTGCTTGGGAGGCTGAAAACAGGAGGATCACTATGAGCCTGATCTGTGTAGTGAGACCCTATAGACTCTGTACCAAAATACATTTAAAAAAAAGAAAGAAAGAAAGAAAGAAAAACAAAATATTCTCACGGGTAGAGAAAGTGGGAGAGTTTTGTTCTAATACTCCTAATACTTTGACCTTTTATTTTTTGGAGTTCTATGTCAGATCTTCCTTAATTTTTTAGACTGGGTCTCACAGTCCAGGCTAGTCTGCACCTCTGAAAAGCAACCAACCCTCAGGTCAGTGCGCCTGAGTACCTGCGACCACAGGTATTTCCCCCTCTCGTGGACTCTGGCTTTAAATGTAGAGGAAGACAGGGAATTAGAAGTGACTGACTTTCCAAGTCCCAGTCATTACTAGCAGCACCACACCTTGATTCCGGGATTCCCTCCTGCTGGCCAGGGCCAGAGCTGGAGCCCACCTTCCCTGGGTCTATGAAGACAGCACCTCTCACTGTTGCAGGAGCACATGGGCTCTCGTGCTCACCAGCAGTGCCTGGCTGGCTGGCAGAACAGGCACTGTGCAGAGAGAGGTGCTGCTGAGGGTCGAGGAGTAGCTGTGTGCCTGGGCTTCTAGACCAGCTTCTGAGAAGCCCTTTGCTCCCCGCTTGCAAGGGCTTCCTCCCTGCTCCATGTAGGTGTGGGCAAGGGCTGTGGACCCCTGACCTACTGTGGCCCCTGACAGGAGTAGAGGAACTGGGGCCTGTAGCAATCTGATTTAGTCCTCAGGCAGAAGTAAGGCCCACGGAAGGGTGTGGGGAAAGTGTGTGGAGCTACGGGCTGCTGGGGTGGTCCTGGTAGGCTGCCCTACCATGTTTGTGTCAGGAGAGGTGAAGGGTGAAGGTCATGGCATTCCCCATGGGTGTACCAGCCTCCCCAGGGCCAAACAGCACCCCTCCCATGATTGGCTAAACACTTCTGACCCAGCGCTGAGCACTGTGGAACCCCTGGCACCCTCCTATGTGAAACAGCTGCCTGCTGGAGGAGTGGCCCTACCTAGCCCTCAGAGCCTTAGTCCCAGCCCTGCACTCCTCTCTCCCTGTCCTTACCCCATGTCCTGGCCTCTCATCCCCCTCTGTCCCTAGGGACCTCCCCCAACCTCTGATGCAGCCAGGAACAGGGTCTTGGAGCCTCACAGCTCACCAGGGTTGAAACAGACCCTGGCTCCTTATACACCTGCCCAGAACTGGGAGGAAAGAGTCCTTCTGGTGCTCCAGAGGCTGCTCAAGCCATCGTGGAGGCTCCGCCTGCCTGGCAGGCCTCCCAGTAATCAATCTGATTGGATTAGGGTCAGGGCGACCCTAATCATGTCAAAGGTCACCCAGGCTTTGTGGCCCAGGCCTCAGGGGTGCCTGACCACCCCTGCTGAGGCAGCCTTCTGGAACAGTTTAACATCCGCCAGCCACTGGAAGGAGGGAGTGACAGTCACTGCGTGCGTGCATGTGTGCCTGCGGGCATGTAGGCAGGTGCACACGTGTGTGTTCAACTATGCGCCTATGTATGTGTGGGGCTGTATCAAGTGTCCAGTGCATGTGTGTGCATGTGCCTTGATAGGCCTGCATGTGTGCATGTGTGTGTGTGTGTGTGTGTGTGTGTGTGTGGTGTGGATGTGAAGGAAGTGCTCCGTCTTCTGCTTCTAGTCCCTCTTTGTCCCTGGGCTGAGTCTGCCAGCAGGCAGCTCACCTGCCTGAGCAGAAGCATCTAAAGAATGTAGAGCGCCTGGAGTGTGGGTGTAGTTTGTCTGTCCCCAGCACCCAAGGGTGTCAAGCAACACCCTCTCTTGACCTCAGGCAAGGTGAAGGGCAGGAAGATGAAGGCTTAGCCTTCAGCGGAGGCCCGGATGGAGTCTGCTGGGCGGTGCCAGGACACCAGCCCTCCCCCTGAACGCTGGGGCCAGTCTTGCCCTTGGCCTCCGCCTATCCCCGGGCAGCGCCCCCTGCCGTGGGAGAAGACTGCTTAGGTGGCCTCTGCACCCCCAAGGGGTGAGTCGCTCCTGTGGCTCCTGTGCTCCTGCCTTCCCAGCGCCCTCACTCTCTCTGGGGCTCCACTCGGCCCCCACCTGCCTGGCAGCACCTCCTGCCCACATCCTCTGCCCTGGGTAAAATAGAGACTGCCCCACACACACACCGTGGTCCCCGAGTTGACCTGCCCTGGGTAAAATAGGGACTGCCCCCCCCACACCGTGGTCCCCGAGTTGACCTTGCTGTCATGTACATCTTGGCCCTGCTCCTTAGGCCCTAGAGGTGGCAAGGTGGGACATGTGGGTACCAGGTCCCTAGGATGGGCTGGGTGCCTGGACATCTGTCTTCGCTGCTCTGGGCCTCCCTCCGGTCGGCAAAACCTGTTCCCGGTCCCACTGGGGCTCACACGGGGAGGTTCAGCTCCCCTGGACCCCCTCCTGCTGCCGGCTCCAGCCTCACAGCCCCTTGGGGGGTGGTCCTCGTTCCACCCTGTGTGTCCCCCTGCCAGGGCGCAGGCGAACAGCGAGGGCAGCCCTGGAGAGAAACGCTGTCCCCAAATCCAGGTTGCGACCCCTGACCCCCCCCATCCGAAAGTGTTGCGCTTCGCGCTGCGTTGGGGTAGGGGCTCCCTGGCTCGGAGAGCCTCTCCGGTATATCATTAACTCTCCACCATGGGAGGGGGACCCCGGCAGACGCCCCGCCGCGTCCGGCTTGGAGCACAATGTCCCTGCGAGGACGACAAGATTAAGCACAAGGGGAAAGGGAAAATGCTGCTGGCGATTCACACGCCCTTCGGGGTGTTGAATGGAGGCAGCTGAATAGGGATTTCCCCTCGCGCCGACGGCCCGGCGGGCGGCACATACCTCCAGGTTGCTATGACTGGCCGGCCATCGCCTAATCACCGGCCGGGGGGAAATTCATATAAAATATCGCGGGCCATTGTGGGCCTAACGCGGCGTGACAGCGCGGCACAAAGCCGGATTCATCAGCCCAGCGGGCCAGCGAGGCACCCGGCCGTGCGGGCCGCCAGGCGGTGTCAGGGGCCGTGGCCACGCTGGGGCGCGGGCGCATTCCGCTCTCAGGTGGCTCCGGGGCCTTTTGTGCCCCGTGTGATTACCAAATGCCACCGAGACACCCCCTCCAGGCGCCGGCTCCTCCACAGCCTGCAGAGGGCGGCGGGCAGTAGCGGCCATCCGGTCTGCACCCACCCTCGGGTCCTGGTGCTCTGCAAGCCGCGGAGCCCCCACAGAAACAGAAACCCAGAGGAGGCAGGTCAGAGCAGCCCAGATGGCCGCACTGCGGGGCTGGCGGCTCCTGCCGGGTGAACACCCTGCACCAGGGAGGCTGGGGTGTCTGGTGCGAGGGTGGTGAGGGTGAGGGACAGTGCCTTCTGGGTCCCTCCATCACTGTGCCCCTGAGGATAGGCCTGGGCACAAGCAGTTCCAGCAGGACGATGCCCCCTTGTTTGCCCAGTTCCAGCCGGGAGGACTTAGGAGGGACTGGATCAGGCAAAGGGTCTCCAGAGTTTCTCCGCAAGCAGCAGGGGCCCTGGCCCAGCAGAGGTGGTGTGGCAGCTGCACCCTGCTTTTGTGCCCTGCTGAGCCAAAGGTCGTCCCCACAGCCCCAGAAAAGGGTTTTGAGCTCCAGAGACCATGCGAAGGGGCCACAGCTCTGCAGGCTCTGGAAACAGACCTGGGGGAGTACAGAGCCCTGCAGCCCCTGCAAGTCAGTGCCCTGGGACACCAGGACATGACTGGCCAGGCAGAACACACCCCAAATCTGGAAAGCCCCTGCCCTGGGCCCCGGACCAAGGGACCCTCCTTTAGGCAGAGGCCAGCCAGAGACCCACTGACCTTGGACTGTGAGCCAGCAGTGCTTGGGAGGGTGCAGCCCAGCCCCGGGTGCCCAGGCTGTGTCAGCTCCACCCTCTGGTCTGGTCCTTTCAGAGGCTGGCTACTGGGAGAGCATGGACTCCGAAGCCGACCCCAGCCTGGCCATTGGCCTAGGTCCCTGGCCCCCGCGCGTGTGTGTCCCTAGTACCGTGGCAGCTTCCCTGCAGGGCCAGGAAACAGAGCTCCCACCTGCTCTTGGCCCTGCAACCCAGCCAAGCAAAGCTCCTCCCAGCCAGCCCTTCTTCCCAGGTCACACCTGTCCCTCAGAAAGCCCACGCAAGGTTCCTCAGGGTAAGATGCATGTGGCCCAGGTGCTCTCCCTCCATTCCCAGCAAGCTTTCCCTTGGCCAGATAAGAGCTGAGCCTCACAGGGCTTCCTGTCCCCCAAGGCTGAGGCCAGATGCTACTACAGGAGCCAGGAGATCCCACACATGTGCAAGAGGCTGCAGTGACCTCTCAGGATGCTTCTGTCCATCTTCACACTCCCCGCTGTGTAGCCACCCAGGTCTGACCCTCTTCCGGTCTTCTGTCAGGGCCATTGTCTCTTCCATAAAATAAGGATACACGAGAACCCTTTCCCTTGCACCCTAGGATGAGGGGCTCCTACGTGAGCTCTGCAGCATCTGCCTTCCCAGTGCACAAGGGTCCCTGCAGCTGGCCTCCTGGTGACTTCCATGGAAGGGCACCCCAGAGGGATAGGCAGAGGCCTGCTGATCCCCTTAGAGAACAATCAGCACCACAAGCCATGGGCCCCAGTAGCTTCAGTGTTATAAGAAAGACAAGGACCTTGGAATGACTGCTGCAAATGCTCTTCATCAGGTAGGGACTTGGAAGTAAATCTTCTTTAGTGTTCAGGGGTCCTGTTCTGAAAATGTAGTAGGGCATTGTGCATATTTTAGGCTCTCTCAACACAGTGCAAACACATGGCAGCCCTCTTTCAGTCCCCAAATGATTAAAAGGATTTGTTCAGATGCCTCAGAAGTAGTAAGACTCAGGGAGAGAAAGCAAGTGTTATGCACATCTCACGGTTCCTGGCACTTGAGCTACAATTGGCCTGCCAGCAGCGCTTCTTGCCCTCTGTAGACATCCTACTGCCTGACCACCTACATCCATCCACCATCCGTCCACTCACATGTCCATCCACCAATGCACCTGTCCACCTGCCTATCGCCTATCCATCCATGTAACTGTCCATGCATCTATCATTCATCCAGTCAGCCATCTCCCCTTCCCTCATCTGTCTACCCATCCACGCATCCCTCATCATCTATCTGCCTATCCAAATATGTCCATTGCAGGCCCTCCCCAGAGCTCGAGTTGCCACACTTGACTAGTGCCCTTCTCCTCCCTACACTTCCTTGTCATCCATAGGTTCCCCAAGGTAGGTGACTCAGCACACCCCAATGCACAACATCTAAAACCAGCAGGGCTAGTACCTAGAAGTAAGGAGACTTCACCTCATCCGTCCTCCTCTTCAAGGTAGGGACTCCCTCCATTGGACAGTGAGTCACGGCCAGAAATAGAACTCCTTCACCTTTCAAAAAGCCTTGGCCATTTCCACTCTCATATTGATGATCAACCCCTGTTCGCAAAACTTTCTTATCCTCGTTCTTGAGAGTGAGCACCTCACACAGTACTCATTTCATACTCTCAGTCTGCAACTGGTGCTGCTTATGTTGACTCTTGGATCCTGGATGGATGGATGGATGGATGGATGGACGGAGATATGGGTAGAGGGATGAGTGGTGAGTAGATGATAGATGAATGGTGGGTAATGGATAGATGGATGGTGGGTGGATAGGTGCTAAGTGATGGGTAATGGGAGGATAGATGGATAGAACAAAAGATAACTGACACTTTGCATAAACTTAATTCTTGCATGATACCACAGTAAGTCCCTGGGGAAATGGCTTCCCAGATGGATGTGCTTTTTAAAATAAATAAATAAATAAATAAGGTCTTACTATACAGTCCAGGCTGGGCTTGAAGTCATGGTGATCTTCCTTCCTCAGCCTCCTGGGTGCTGGGATTACAGGCATGAACCACCACACCCAGTGTATTTGCTTCTTTTATATAATATTTTGCCACATGATTCCCTTCTTCCTTCCTTTGCATTCACTATAATGTAGAAAGAGTTTTGAGTTGGAACAGGCTTTTGCTAGCTAGAAAACGTATGCCAGACATTTTGAGGCAGTCTAGTATTTAGACTATAGTACAGGCGCTGATGGCCACATTAAGCCAGGCTTCAGCATATGACTTTCTTTTCTTACCAGACTTAGAGCTCCCCACTTTCCACTTGAAAGCCTCGCTTTCTGCATTCTCCCTGGCATATACAAATGTCCGGCTTCACTTTTCTTGTGCTTTGAGGCCATCATTAGATAAAACAAAGATTACTTGAATACAAGTACTGTGGTATTACAACTACTGTTCTGATAGCCTGGGGGCACTAGGTGACAAGTTCAGGGCATCCCAGACAAGCTATATGTCAGAGGGGACAGAGCAGGACAACATGAGATTTTATTGCGCCACTTGGAACAGTGCGCCACTTAAAATATATGAAGTGTTTCTTTCTGGAATATTCTATTTAACATTTTCAGACTGTAGCTGAGCATGGGTACTGAAACCTCTGATGAGGGAATGACCGCACCGCTAAGTAAATCTTTGTGTTGGACACACCATGCATTTTTATCCAGCCCCCTGTTGGTGGACACATAGACTTGCAGTCTGGAGCTTTATGGTAGTGGGCTGCTGTACTTGGTTCTGAACCTGGGAATAAGTTTCCCTGGCAGTGGAGACCCGTGGCAGGGGCGTGTGTGTGCCCAAGTTCTCCAAGAGGAGGAATCCAGGTTCCCTTCACTCACTGCAGTTGAGGCCACTGCTCTGTCCATGCCTCACTGACCCCTGTGTGCCTGCTGTCGCACCTCCAGGGATGAGGTGAGCCTCATTTGGCTTTGGTTTGCATTGCTCCACAATAAGTGGTCGTGAGAATCTTCCTGACTGCCCATTGACTCTGGTGTAATTTTTTTCATTTGTTTAGTTTTTAGTGAAATATAATGGTTGCACCTATTCAGACAGCATAGTTTATTTCAGTATAGAATACATTGTATAATAATCAAATCATAGTTTTGGCATATCTCAAACATTTATCGTTATTTCTGATGAAACATTCAAATCCTCTCTTTTAGCCATTTTAAAATGTGTGACATTATTATTTGCTGCAGCCGCCCTCCTTCAGCCCTTATCCAGGGCACCCTGGGGCGGTGCTACAGCGGCAGGTGGCCCACCCCTGCACAGCAGCAGATCACGGGGAAGGCCAGGCTGGTTGAGGCAATGGCATGGATGAAGGCAGACTTCTGGGTGCCTGTGGGGAGAAAAGATGTAGTTATCTGTGCTCATCTAGATCTAAAATTCTCCTGGGAGCTCAGGTGCTGAAGACTTGGACCCTGGTGCAAAAGTGTGTGGCTGGCTCGTGGAGGGTCCAGAACAGCATGGACTCAGAAGGTGCTGGAAATGGTGGGAGGAGCTGCCCAGCTGGACTAGGTGGCTGGGACACTTCTGGAGGCTAATGCATCCCCGGCTCCTCTGCGACTCTGCCCACCTCAGGCGGCTGATCTGTTCCCACCATGCTGCTCTGTCTCACCTAAAAGCAATGGAGCCCAGGAACCCCAGGCTGGAACCCAGGAACCACGGTCCAAAATAATTCCTTTGTACTTTAACTTGATTTTGTCAGATATTCTGTCACGGAGACAGAAAGCTAACATATCAATCAGGAATAATTGCCCTTAGGATGGAAGGGGAAGAGGGAAAAAACAAAATACAAGATAGTTATACTAAAAAAAAAAAAAAAA
>NDGN011405401.1:0-14490 GCA_002564285.1 Tympanoctomys barrerae | reverse complement strand
CAGGGTCTCACTACTAGATCAGACTCATAGTGATCTGCCTGTTTACAGCCTTCCAAGTGCTGGTGATTACAGGTGAGCATTACCATGCCCAGTCTCAATTGCCATCTCAGTGCACCCCAGGGGTGGGGCCTGCATGGCAGGCCTGGGGAATGAAACCCCAGCCCCTGTGCCTGCTTGCAGGCACTTTAATCCTCTGAGCTATTTGGCTGGCCCTACAAGTTTGGGTTTTAATGACTTTGTAGAAGATTCTTAGATTTTTTTTTAATAAGGTAGGAATAAATATAATCATAAATTAGACTAGGCATGAGATTAAAATAAGAAGCATGAAAGATTAGTGGTTTCAGCCATGGGGTCTGGAACCACACTGTCAGTGAGTAGCTGTTCTGTGTCTATATGCAGTTTTCTTTGGACAAATGACCCAACTTTGCTCCAATATTGACATCTATCTTACAGGATTGGGTTGGGACTTGAGGGTATATGAACACATCAAACCTTGTTCCCTAGCCAAGTTTGACCCGAATTGAGTAGACCAAGGATTCAGGCAGGTGGAAGTGAAACGCTGCTACTTCTGAACTGTGTAGGCGAGGCTGGAGGATGTGGGATAGGTCCAGGGCCGCTTGGCAATGGTCAAATGGGGAACCCAGATGAAGACGGGTGCATGTGCTTGGACACAGGCAAGCCACATCTTCACAGCATAGCCCTCTTAGAGTCCCCAGAGGAAGCAGAACCTGTCCCACTTAAGATTATGGAGTCAGAGGACAGAGTTACCTGGGACTGTCCATCTGAGGGGCAATCCCAGAGAGGGAAGATGAGGAAGAAAGGGCCACACAAACCGCCCTTTCCACCAAATTCTGGTCAATGAAATCACTCTGTTCTTTGCGGGTACAAGAAAAGCATAAAGTAGGTTTCCCCCCAAACCCAAAGAGAAATGCATGCCCCCCGACCTGACCATGGGCAGCAACTTAACTCCTCCCTGATTTTAGCATGGTACCAGGTGCATGGAAGGTATGCTCAAATCCCTGCCAGCACATAGACACTCTAGAGATTTAGAAAACAATTCTAAGTACTATTTCTTGTAAATAAATAAAGCTCTTCAAATATGGCTAGGAGCACTCAATGTTCCTTTCTTCCTCTCCTTCAGCATCTATCAGCAAAGGAACACACTTTCCCAGGAACCGCACTCGCAGCATGTCAAGCAGGTATTGACGTTCAGCCTGCGCTAGCGCGATCGATGCTCACACTCCGGCCGGGCTCTTTCCTCCCACAGCAGAGGAGCGGCTCTGCTCTTAGCCACAGGGCTGCAGGGGGGCACACATCGGAATGTTCTCTGCCACACAGCAATGTCAGCGAGGTGCATGTGGCGTGGAGAGCTGTTCTGCAGAGCAGAGAGCAGCCCCAAGGTCGAAAGGCTGCAGCTTCTCCTCCCCCTGGGCCTTTGCAAACAGCTCTCCTGGGCTGCTTCTGTGGGCATGACGCCAGCTTCGTTGCCTCTCTGCTTATTTTCACGGCTGTTACAATAACAGGGGAAGTTCTGTGTGTGTGTGTGTGTGTGTGTGTGTGTGTGTGTGTGTGTGTTTGCTTGCATGCAAGCACACCTGGGGACTTCTGTGTTCACCTGTGTCTGGCTGCACAGTCCTTGTTCTAATCTATCAAGACCAAGTCATAGCAACCTGAGCTCAGGGGACAGGCTACCAACAGTCACCCTTGACCATGTCCACCCTTGGGGCCTGACACAACTGGCTCATCTGGAAGATGGGAACAACCAGACAAGCCTCTCAGTGTGCATGATGTTCATAGAGATCAGCACTTCGGCTACAGTAAGTCCGTGAGCTCTAGGTCTTTCTGTTACACTGTTGTTTCAGGATAAGCGCGAGATCTTCTGTAGGAAGTGCACACCACAAATCAGGTATTTGAACAAGAATCACCCATGAAGGACAAATGGGAATAAAAAGTAAGACATGTAGACTAAGGCATGTGCCAGCTGAAACAGAAAGGAGGGGCTGAGAATGAGAGGCAGAGCAAGAAGTAGAGGAACAGAGTTCCAAAAACCATATAGGAGAACATACACAGCTGTTATAATAAGCTGTCCATTTGGTTCTAGCAGCCAAATTAAAAAATGAAACATCTCAGACCCTGTGGTGCAGATTCCACTAAAAATGTAGACTTTAGATCTAGATGACTTTATTTCCCGAAAGAATACATTGCAGAGTTATCAACATAGGGCTTCTGAGTTGTTCAGTGTGTGTGCGGTGTGTTTGTACAGATTAACAATAAATAGATGTTTACACAATTAAATCCAGAAGCGATCAAGGTATTAAGTATTATTCTGGAAGTCAATGGCTTTTTCATTTTGATCAGTGACATACATCACATTGAAAGGCTCCCACATCTGGTGGCCTATTTTACCTCTGATCTTGAAACAGCTTGAAAAGAAAAATTGCTTCTCTTGACTTGAATTAAACTTTCCAGATGAGTCCTCTCCCTTGACCCCCACTTAGGGTGAGCAGAGATCGCTGAAGACACTCCCCACAGTGTGCTGGCCCCTTCTGCTCAGGCCCACATTGCTGCCGTGATGCCTTTGCCTGTCCTGGCCTCAGGGACCCTGGCCTTGGGTTCACTTTCCAGGTGCAGCTTTGGGGTCCGCTCAAGTAAGCCCTGGATTTTGGACTCTATCCCTGCCCCTCTCCTCATGCCTCCTCCTTTGGGGCTCAGATTAGAGTGATCTTGTTGGCCCCGTGATCAGTCTCAGAATGGGAACTTTGACAATCTCATGGAACCCAGCCTTGCACTGGGATGCCACCCTTCTGAGTCATCCAAGGAGCTAGACCAGTGGGGGCCTATGGTGATAATGTCAGAGATCCGTATAGGTTCTGCAGATAATTATAGGAGCAGAGGGGTTTAGACACCTTCTCACATGGCTGTGGATGTTCCCTCTTCCACTCCATAGCTACAGCAAGCTCACAAGTAGCAGCTTGTCACAATTCCCAACCCGCAAGTGTCCCACCTTGCAAGCATGCCAGGAGGCCTGGGCTTGCTTCAGCTGAGTTGAGTGGATTTACCATCAGAAGCAGATGTGGTCTCAAATCTACTGCTGTGGCGGTGCTGAAGCCCATGCTGTCCACTGGCTGCTCACAGTCAACAGTGCACAGCAGGGATGCTAAGGCCTGCATGTTCTGTGGAATATGGACTCCTTTCCTGGGTGGCTTTGGCCGAGGGCTCCTCAATAGCCTTGCCAAATTGTCCTGAGACTATGAAGCAACAGAACGGGCTATTACCTCAGTTCTTGCTGAGCCGCTTCCTTGTGGCTTTTCCAGATGGCCTGGACTTCCTCATAGTATGGTTGATAGCCCCAAACAAGCATCCTCAGACAGAACCAGACAGGAACTGTATACCTTTTAAGAGGCAGCCTGGAAGCCACACCGCATCATTTTCACCAGATTCTATTCACCACGAGGGAGTCACGAGGTCAGCCCATGTTTGAGCAGGAGGATTATTAGAACCTACTTTTCCATTGGGAACATGTCAAAGAACGTGGGGATGTGTTTTAACTCACCCTGCCAGGTAATGTTTGCTTCTTGCAAGGAATCTTGTGGAGGGGATGGGCTTCTTGAGGTCCTATATTCACGAGCTGAAACACTTTTACAAGGGGTGTGGAGGTGCAATTAGCTCAGAGTAGCTTCACGGCAGCCACAGATTGTCTTGTTACTAGCTTTCTTGGTATCTACATGTTTGTTAATAAGTTTGTTTCCTGGTACCCAAAACAGCCACACAGTTAGTGGATAGAAGTTGCAGGACTTGAACATTTATCTTTCCACTCTCATTGAGGTTTCTTCCCATAATGATGAGACTAGTGCCGTGAGTCCACGTGTGCTTCTTCTGTCATTCCACATTCTAGAAAATTGCAACTGATGAGAAAAGCCCGGGGCCTGATCCCTCCCTGCGCTGGCCCCAAGTTGATCACATCAAGTGTCGTTGAGCTCTCCTTCTTACGGTCCACACTGCAAGTTTCTTTCCTCCACCTCTGTGCATTCTCCAGCCTCACAGCAGGGCCTTTGTTACTGTTTTCATCTTGTCTCCACACCCACCCAAGGTCACCCATGAAGGTGTTTCCAAGAAAGCATGCTAAGAAAGTGAAATTAATTCACAGACGTCTGCCACTCAGATGGGCTCAGCACTGTGGCATCCTGGGTTCTCTGGGGCAGAACTTAAGGTGTTGTCCTGATGGGCTTTTTATTTCTCTTTCTTGGAGGACTGAAAATAGTGCTCGGGAATGTAGACCACTCACTGATTCTACCTAAAGCTTCATTTTCCACATGTGGTGCTAACTATTCTAGTTCTTCCCTTCATGCAATAAAAAGAAGGGAATGATGAAGGTCAAATATATTGATGATACAAAGTAATCTATATTACTTTATGAAAATAATAGCTTCCAGGACAAAATTAGCTATTAATAAAGTTAAATTGAATCAGCAGTTATGTTTTTACACCTTCCTCACCCAAGAGACACAAAAGACAACATCTTGACAAAGCAAGTGTAAAATAACCTTTAATTTCACAACTGGGGGCACTTGAATTTCATTTTGCAGTACTGCTGTTGTTAGACCGTCAAAGGTCAACTCTTACAACACTTGCAGATGTCATTGGGGTGCAAGGGGAGAAATTTGTTATTATTATTATTATTATTATTATTATTAGTTTTTACAACTGTAGCTCCATTATGTTAAATGCTAAACAGTAGCCAGCTGCTACAAACAAGCTAAGAACAAATCTCATCCTTATACTATTTTCAACTTTTTCTGCTGAGATGCCTGGTGTCTGTGATACATATATATTTCTTTCACCATTAGAGTGTCCTTACACACATGTGATTTCATATGTACAGAGAGTGTCCCTCGAAGTTCCTTTATGTGCTTCCCTAACGGTTGTCTCAACAGTCCCCCCCCTGGGACTCTTGCCAGCTCAAGTCTCATGTATCAGGAGATGCTGTTTAAAAACATGAGGCAGAAACTGGGAGTGGTCAGGAGTGAAGGTAAGCATCTACCTTCTCTGTGATCTGCATGGGGTTCTGGGCCACTTTTTTGGTCAAGACCCCAGTGTGGAAATCAGTGGAGAGATGACACAAAACCACATGTGGATCTCAGTGGCCTCAGGGTATGTGAAGTGTATGCCCATGAGATTCCTCAGGGTTGCTTAACCCAGTCTCCTTGGGATGTGCCCAGTTGGGTACTTATGACTAGAATGTCACCAGGCAGTGCTGCATGCAGAGACCTGGATGGGTGTGAATACCGTGCATTCTTCTCCAGACCTGAAGGCATGAGATGACAAAATAAAAACATGAGGAATGGAAGCCAGAAAGCAGAGAATCCCACCACCTCACACAGGTGCTCATAGCCAGGCTGAATTAGAAGCAGTACATAGCTGGCACCCAGTCAGCAAGGGGACGTCCCAGCAATGGCTCAGAGACACTCTGTCCATGTTTGATTTTGTAAGGTCCCGAGCAGCCTGCCTGTGCCTGTGCTTGGCTCTCGGCATGGTGGACATGCCAGGAAGAGGCAGGCTTTTGGAAGACGCCCATGCATGAGAGGTTGTCCTTTCCGGCTGCCTGTGATAGCAGAGAGGCTTTTCTAGGCACCTCCTAACTTTATGTTTTGAAGATTTCAAAATAGAATTTTAAGGCTCTATAGAGCTGCAGTGAGACACATCTTTACCTCATACCCGTGCACTGTGGCAAAGAAAGGCAGCCTGTGTGGAGCCTGAAGAGACCACACATCTGCAAAAAGGAGCCTCAGATGATGTCTGGAGGAAGTTCTGCTCTGGCAGGTGATATTCGAAGCACCCTGTGATCTTGTGGTCCACTGCAAACTTCCAGCCTCAGCTATCCTCACGGTCCCTGTCTGAAGGCGCCCAGTTTCAGCCACTCTGCCCTGCTAGCCAGATCACTAATGTCTTAGGACTTGCTTCTCCTTGGCAGTCCCTGAGAGGATGTCCACTTCTTGTCAACTTCCATGCCTATTCCTCAGGACTCAACCTCAGGCCACCTGGGAAGGCTTCACTGACAATGCTCTTCCCGCTTCTGGGGACATAGGAGGCAAGGAGGAATCTAGGAATTTCTGGATTTATGAAAATAAAGGAGAAATCTCCACCCAGCAATATATTTTTAAATGATAATACAGCCCTGGAACCAACACCAGAATGCAAATTTGATCATCTATTTGGGATGACCCCTAATGTGTATTCCCTGTATCAAATTTTTGCATTTACACAGGTATTTCTGGTTTAGAGGACCCAGGATGGACCCACAAATGGCTGGTAAATTCAGACATATCTGTAATGCAGTCTAGAAAAACTTTATGGGTGCTGTTGTTGGCCATAGAGCTTCCTGGAGTCGAACTGATTAGAAATTGGCAGTGACAACAATAACAGCCAAACCAAGCCAAATCGAGTCTGAGATTGCTGCATGGCCCAAGTGTTGCCAGTCTGGAATAAAAGACAGAGTGGTTATTCACAAAGAAAACATCTCCAAGACATACAGGCAGAAAGCAGGCTGAGATATCGGCACAGCCTCAGAGACAGATATGTCCTCCAAGGCAGCATCCCAGAAAGAGAAAGGCTTCCCAGAGAGTGTGGTCAGGAGCTTGGGGGGGGCAGAAGAGAGAGGAGACACTCTCTGAGTGTGTGCTCCAGGTCTCAGCAAAATGCATGCCTGGCACACAAGAAGGGCCTCTCCGTGGCTGAGGAGAAGACTTCAGAACTGCGGGAACCCCAGTATCAGAGCTCTCTGGAGAAACAGAACTGACAGGATAGGTGTGTTGATCAGCTTTCCTGTCACTGGGACCAAATAACCCAGACCTGCATCTTGAAGGAGGATTTATTAGGCTCACGGTGCCAGAGACTTCAGTTCATGGTATGCCAGCTCCAAAGCAGAAACATCATGGTAGAGGCACAATGCTGCTCTCTACGTGGAGGCCAAGAAGCAGAGCCCAGGGTGAGAGTGCTAGTGACAATGTGCCCTCCAAGGATGCACCCAGCCACCTGCCTCCCTCCCAGCCCTACCTTCTGACGGCACACCCAGGTATGAATACATCCAGTATAGCACTGTCATGATCCAATTACATCCCCAACAGTCTCTTAATCCAGTCAAGTTGAAAGTCATGATTAAGGAGATATAAGTGGCCCACAAGATTAAGGTAGCTGTCTAGTCAACACTGACAGACTAGGTGGGCAAGCTGGAGACCCAGGAAGGAGCTGCGATTCAAACCCATAGCCCTATGTGCAAGCAGCGCTCCTTGCCTGGCAGAGGTGAATTTGTGTTTTTATTTTTGCTTTTATTTTGGGAGTTAGATATTTATTTTGACTCACATTTCAGAAGTTATGGTTGTTGTGTGGTTGGTAGCATGGTGGATGGGCCTGGACAGAGGAAAGCTGCTCATATAATGGAGCTGAAAAGCAGAGAGGGGGAAGGGGCCTCTGAGGGAGGCACACACTTCCAGCTCATTCCCCCACATTTTCTGCCCAGGCCCCGATCCTTACATCACATTTAGCTAGACAGCTTCCATGGTTCCCTAGCAACTCAAAAGTGCCACCTCTCCCCAATGAATCCATGTGATTTTGGGGGGAACATCTAGATATAAACTGTAATACTCTACCTTTGGTCATCAAAAGAGGCATTCAGTCCTTCTCAAGAGTCATCAAAGTTTAACAGTTGTACAATTGCTTTCGACAAACTCATGATGGTGAGGCCCTGTAGAAATAAATAAGAAGTTTTCAACACTGCAGCAAACAATGGCACAGGGAAAACATTCCTGTTCTAAAAGGAAGAAATAGGAGAATAGAAAGAAATGAGACTAAAGCAAGCCCAGAGCCCAGCAGGGCAAACATTAAATCCTGTAGCTCGGTGTCCAGCACCTGCAGAAAGTTATGGCGAGATTGCAACTCTAAGAGGCGTAGGTAGCCCTGCCCCTGCCACATGACCTGCTGTGGCCATCATGGCCTCTCTCGTGCTGGCTTGGCTTATTGCCTGCTGATGTGCTTGGCGGACAGTCTCGTTTCCTGGGGCCTCCACTGCACTTTTGACTTTGTGCCGTGTGTCTTGTATGCACTGCTTCAGGCGCTGCTTTCTCGGGGTCGTATTGTGCGGCCTTACTCTGTTATCTTGCTGGAGACCTCACTGACCCCACCACTTTCGCATTCTCTGTGCCCATATAACTAACATCCAGCGTAGTTTCCAGGGTGACCAACACAACCAACAGCTCGGTCCTCCTTGAAACATAGCTGCAGTGGCCTCTGAGTGCCTGGATGGTTGAGAACGATGAACAGAATCTTGGGGAACCAATTTTTTAAGTACCCTATTTCCATTCCACTGCCCTAGGGCTCTCGTCTCAAAGGGATTTTTTTTTTTTTTTTTACAAATTTGAGCCTGCGAAAGATAGGACAATGTGGCTTTCTATGATGTTTTCAAGCTGTCTTTCTTATTATCTTTACCCAAAATACTCAACTACTTTCAAAGACTGATTTTTTAATCAAGCAAGCTCTCTCCTGCACCAGCTTTGTAGAAGGTTCCTCCACAGTGAAATCCAGAACTTCTAAAATTGACTTTCTGCTCCTAATTACCAACACTTTCAGAGTTAAGCCTAACTAAAACTCCCTGTAAGTACTTCTACCACTGCCTCAACACTGAACTGTCTTGAAATTTCCTCTACCAGATTAAGGAGTCCACTGCTTTTAATCCAAGTGTCCCAAGAAGTTTCCCAAAAGTTTCTGCACCCCATGGTCAAGTAGGATCACAGCAACGGTCCCATTTCTTTGGTCCCAAATCTGTTTCAGTCATTTTTCTTATTGATGGAACAAAATACCTGGCACCCACGACTTTAAAGAGAGGAGGTTTATTTCCTCCCATGTTTCCCAAGTTTCAGTGCTGGCATGGTTGATGGGATGGTAAAGAGCTTAAGCCGAAGAGAGCTGCTCATGTCAGGTGGCTGGGAAACAGAGGGAAAGGAGGCTGATTTGTGTTTTAAGAAGGCCTTCTACTGATTGCATGAGATCCACACACATTACAAAGGATAATCTGTCTTACTGAAAGTTCATCCACTCACATACAAAGGTATCCGCCTTCATGTACTTCAATCTCTCCATGATTCTGGTTGCAAACTGAACTGGCTAAGAACTAAATCAAATCTGATTCAATGTTAACTTTATGGGGAAATTTGATTTGGTCCTTGTACAACTCGGTTTGCAACCAGAGTCATGGAACAAATTCGGTTTGTGAAAAGAGGTATCATTGTGTTAATTTCCTTTCCGAAGCACTTTCAGAGAAATAATTAGAATAACATATGACAGATCCATGGCTCGCCAAGTTGATAGATCAAATCAAGCACCACAACCATTAGTGTTATGTGTGTGTCTCACTCTTCCTCTTCCCAGTGGAGATGTTGAATGCAGCTCTTTTGTCCATGTGTTTGTTTGTGTGTGTGTGTGTGTGTGTGTGTGTGTGTAAGGGGAGGAGGTGTTCATGATTTGTCTTCTGGTGTTTAGGTCTACAAGCAAGAGAAAACATCTCAATCTCAAATAGATAACGAAGTCCTTGGCTTCAAGTCCTTTACCATGATTGAAGAAGTTTTTGGAGCGTTTCAGGGTGAGAGAGGCATATAATTTTCTGATAGAAGGAAAGTAAATATTTATCATGAAATATTTGTGAGGAATTTGTGATGAAATATTTGTGCACTGCGTGATGGCACCCAACTGCATTCACTCACACTCACTCTTAGTATCACGCATCCCTGTCTCTTGGCTTTCAGTCTTGGCTACTACTTTGCGCCATGAATGTGAGCAAGAGATTCAGCCTGCCAGTTCTGAGCAGAGAACCTGAACGCCTTGACATGTCTCACTTGTTCTCTGCTTTGATGACTGGAGGCTTTTACAGACTGGCTGTGAATGAGAAGACAAAGCACAGAGCGCAGCTAATCACAGCGAAGCCCAGCTGAACCACGCCAACTACAGTCCTCGGTGAGCTTAGCAGAACCACAGCAATTACAGTCCTCGGTAGTCCTGAGCAAGATGCTGAAGCTTCTAAGATTTGGGGGATGTTTGTTACTGCAACAAAAGTTGACATATAAATGCATCTTGGTAATTGAGATGATACAAATCAGGTGAACAAAGGCTTCCTTTGCAAAGAGCAAGGTATTAAATTTGAATGATGTAGATATTATCCCAATTCCTCACAACATTTTTTAATTTAAAACTTAATGTTAAATTTATATTAGCATGTTTTTACAGAATAATAATTACATTCATCAGGGTCTTCACCATGTTTTGTCCTGAAAGATCTTTAAAAGACTTTAAAAGGCTTCATATCCTCTTGTTACTGGATTTGACACCATTGTGAACCTGGGGACTCTAGCATGGATGGCCAAGGCTCTTGATGTTAAAGGAATAGGGGCAGGCCGCGGCTCTCTGGTCATGGAAGACTTCCCAACTAACAACTCCTTCTTTTTTCAGTTTTTCTTTTAAAATAAAATGAGGGGCCAGAGAAATAGCTCAGTAGAATAGGTGCTTGCCTGGCAAGTGCAACATCCTGAGTTTGATTCCTGGTCCCGCAAAATAAATAAATAAATAAATAAATAAATAAATAAATATAAAACTTGAGAAAGCACCATCCTTATATTTTGGGAATGATAGTAAATCTTAAATACCATTTTAAATTTTCTATTCTTTCTTATAGTTCTTTCCTTAGCTACTGGGAAACTAAACTAGTCTTTTTTTTGGTGCTTCTTCTTAAGCCCAGTTCTTCCATATTGAGTTTAAGTTTCTAGCTCTGTGGGAAGATACAAAATTATTTTTTGCCATTATATCTTGAGGTGAATTTTTGAAATGAGAATGTTCACTCTGGGTAATAAAAGACTAAAATTCAGTAAAAGCAGTCCGTGCCCTTGCACCAATAATCACGATGCTGTATCTTATACAACTGATCTGGATATTTTAAGAGCAAGGTAGACCAATGAGTGTTCATGCAAAAGGTTAGAGAACTAGGTTAAAGAGAGAAAGCATCCTTCTCATCAGTGTGACTCATCCACCCCCCTGGGACTGGCAAAATGACTCAGGCTTTCAAGTAAGTGACAATGCTTATAGAAAAAATATGACCTAGCGGTTTTCATCAGGACTTCTCAGTTGGCTGGTTGTTATGCCTTTGATTTTCCTGCATCCCTGAGGAATTTGGGGTATTTTGAGCCTTTTCACAGAATGGTCTAAAGGGCCCTGCTGACAGTTCACAAGAAACCCTCTGGCTGTCTAGATTTCAACCTTGACAATCGCAAAGGCTCCAGCAGAAAGAGTTGAAGGAAATTTCTGATTAAAACACTAGGTGAAATCAAGCCTCACGGCTATAGGTAGATGTGGCCAAACTCTCTTGGAAGAGCACCCATTCATGCCCAGAACAAATGTTAGCCTTCATCTGCGGTCAGTTTCAAGTGCACACCCAGGTTTCCAAGCCCCATGCCTCTGCTCCATCTATCTGGAAACTGAACCATTGGTTGGCAAAAAGGGGCCACCACAGGGCTATGATTTTGTGTCAGTTTGCCCAGATGGACAGAGTCACTTCAGGCTGATTTTTTTCTGGTTCTTGTTCTTCAATCACTGAATGGGGACAATCCAGTGGCCTCTTTTGTTGAGTTACAGTCAGAATCAGTAAGATGATATGCGTGGAGACATTGGAGTGCCAGGGAATACAAAGGCACCCAACATTTCAGCTATTATGTTCTAAGGAAAGACCTTGCTGTCTGGCATGTTGGTAGCTTCCAGGAGTTTTCTGTGTTTACATAAGCACACTCAGAGAGTATATGGTTAGAAGGAAACAGAAGGGGGAGGGACTAGCTTTGGTAGATGTATCTATGGCCACTACATGTTCTCTAAAAATGACAATTTGGATACATTCAATGTGCCATGCTCCTTGCCTCCTGCTCTATTTTTTCACTGCCCACCATTGTCTCCTATTCCTCTCTGCCTTGAATATCTCTGACCTGCTCTGTTTCTTTCTCTCTGTTTGGCTGTAGCCTGCACCTGTCATCTACCTAAGAACAAATCTCAGCTCCCTTGTTCACTGGTGAGACACAATGGAAGCATAGGCCAACTATAACAGGATTTGTTTTCTTGCACTTAAAGCTGATTAGGCACATTTGAAAGGAGCAGACTTTTTTGAAACCTGTCTTACTTACTTTTCTCTCATTGCTGAGACAAAATATCCAATATCCAAGCTCAAGGAGGAAAGATTTATTTACTTCACAATTAGCAGAGGTTTCAGTTCATAAATGGCTGGCTCCAAGGCAGCATGACACATGGCAGAGGGGCAATTTTTCATGGCAGTAGAAGACTGCAAAAGCTATGAGAAGAGAAAGAGAGAGAAAGAGGACAAACCTCCTTCTATTCCTTGTATGGTATTCAGCCTACCCACCCTAGGTCACGTGTATTACTCACACCCTTAATCCCAGCATTGCACTAAGAATCAATCACACACTCTAGATTATGCTACACCCCTGGAAAAGCCCTATGATTGCATGATGCTTTGAGGGGCTATCTGGACACAACCATAACTTTCCTTCCCTGGTCCCCCCAAAGACTCATGTACATCTCTTGATGTAAAAGGCATTTAGTCATCTCCAAGAATTGCCAAAGTCCTAACAGTTCCAGCATTGCTGAAAAATCCAAGTCAAAAATCTCCTCAGATTTAAAGCAAACTCTTCTCTGTGAGTCCCTGCAAAAACGAAAACTGAAAGTTAAACATTTCTAGCGTTCAATGGCACAAAATAGGCATTTCCATTCCAAAAGTGGCAAGCATGGGGATATAAAGGAAGGGAACAAAGTAAGTGAAGCCCCAGAAGGGCAAACATTAAGCCCTGTGGCTCCATGGGTAGCATCTGAGGCAATTGGTAGCAAGAAGTGAACTCCTAAGTGCCCGTTCTTATGGCACTGTTGGTGGTTATAGCTCTGATGGATTCTCTCTTGGGCCTTCTCTGATCCATCCTTGCAGTTTTTCTCAGATGATCCAGATTCCAGGCTTCTCCAAACTTCTGAGGTCACCACTCCATCTTTGGTTTCACAATATGTTGTCACACACTGTTGTCACAACAATGCTCTCCCAGGCATTCATGTGAGATCTGGGTGGAAACTTCTCTGACCCCTCAACTCTGCCATTCTGCATGCACATAAAAGCAGCACCACATGGATGATGCCAACATCTAGCTGTCAGCTGGAGCAGTAGCCAGGCTTT
The DNA here is from genome assembly GCA_002564285.1 of Tympanoctomys barrerae. Lineage (NCBI taxonomy): Eukaryota > Metazoa > Chordata > Mammalia > Rodentia > Octodontidae > Tympanoctomys > Tympanoctomys barrerae. The sequence continues at coordinate 1,232 of NDGN011405401.1, read as the reverse complement.
CCCCTCTCTTGGCTGTAGGGGTGGAGTGCCTGGATCACTGAGCACTCTCAATCCAATTCTGAGTAGCAAATTCTGAAAACGGGTACCATTGTGGAACATAGTACATCTGCTGCTATAAAGGAACTTGGTATTCCATTGCTTTGTTCTCAAATTAAAGCTTTTCCCTTTTGCATATTTAAGGCTTCAAAGGGTAAAGTCATGCTACTTCTTATGATACCCTCAGGCCATCTCTTCTATTCTCCTGTTTTTTCCTAGCAATTAAGACCTCCTCCGCTCTATCTTTGCAGTATGTAGCTTTACTGAATCTTCTTTTCTATCCAAACTCAGTGTCCCAAATCATCCTGCTGGGCTCTTTGCTCTTGATTCTCAATATAAATCTGACTAAAAGCCCCCAACATTAGCCATGCCAATGCCTCAACATTAGACTGCCTTGAAATTTCTTCTGCCAGATTAGTCTGCTGCTATTGATTTCAGTCTCAGGCAAAGTCTCTGGATATGAGCACAGTGCAGACAAACTTTCTGCCAATCCACAGCACATATCATCTGGACTCTAACAGTCAATGCAGTCCCTTCCCAGAAGAAATCTCCCAAGTCTGATCCTTATAGGCAGGATTTTTATCAGCTTTCTGAGCTCTGTCCAGAATCACCCATACAGTATAGGTTAAGGCATTCCAGCTCTACTGTTTCAACTGATACCTTGAATCTTTTCAAACTCTTCCCACAAGTCATTCCCAAAGGCTCCTGAACCACATGGTCAAGTATAGTCACAGCAATAATCCCACTTCTGGTACCAAATTCTGTTTTAGTTACTTTTCTTTCATTGCTGAGACAAAATATCCAACATCTGAGGTTAAATGGCAGAAAAGTGTACTTAGTTCACAGTTAGAGGTTTCAGTCCATACTAGCTGTCACAAGATAGGATGGTACATGGCAGAGAGGCAACCATTCAGGGCAGTAGAAGACAGCAAAAGCAATGAGAGGAAGGCTGAGAGGGTGGAGCGACAAGCCTCCTTATGTTCCTTGTATTGTATGCAGGCTCCCCACCCTAAGGTAGATGAAACACTCACACCCTTAATCCCAGCATACTTAATCCCAGCCTTACATTTCAAATCAATCACACATTCTAGATTCACCTTGATTGAAAAATCTTTATGATTGCATGGCGCTTTGGGGGAACATCTAGATATAAACAATAACAAATTCAAAGACTCCAAAGGGTAAAATTTTAAAGG
>NDGN011405393.1:0-20348 GCA_002564285.1 Tympanoctomys barrerae | reverse complement strand
ATGGACATGAAAAATCTAATATCCAAGACCACAATCTTAACAGGAGACCTTAACACCCCCTTAGCTCAAAAAGAGAGGTCAACCAGTCAAACAATTTATAATCAACTCAGCAGTAGTATACAGCAGAATGCAGAAACCCCTATTAGAAAATTATAGACCAGTCCAATATGAAAGTTTTCTTAGCTGAAGAATATAAAGATGCTTCACTTATAGGAAACATTTCAAAAAGCAGAGAGATGAGAACAAAGTCTTCATAGCAGGGTGTAACATACAGAGCATAGGAAAAGATCTTCCGGTAGTTTTTGTACCTCTCCTACATCCTAGATCTCAGAAGCCCCTCCACTGTTCTGAGAAACCTTAGATTATATTCTACACTTCATCAACACTAAAACATATCCCTCAAAGGAACAAATATTAAAGTAAAAAGTAAAATAAAGAAAAAAAACACTGAGCCCCTATTCACAATTTAACAGCACGATCTGAACCAAATGATAATAATGTGGTTTTTTTTTTAAAACTGATGTGACATTCTATTTAGGTTTATTATTTTTAGTAGTAACCTTAAAATCATGATTTCTTTGTAGCCATGCATTTTCTAGCACAATAGTGAACATGTAGCAGAAGCTAATCAATTTTTAATTTCCTTTTGACTTAGCCACATCCGTGGCATATTATCTATTCCACCAAAATTATACAAATTCTATGGAAAATTAAAGAGTATATATCTTACCTTGGAATATAAGTACTTAACACATTCAAATTTTTACCAAAATATAACTTTCAACAGAAAATTAAACTAGCATAATATTCATATTGGCTTAAAGATCTCAAATAAAGAATATCTGGATAGCATTGTCTATTTGGAATTGAAGAGCATTCACAGTGCCAAAGCCTAAATAAAGTTCTAAGACTTAAAGAAAGGATATAGAAGAGAGTTATAGTGTGGGTTTTTTCTTTTAATTTTTTTAAATGTATTTAGTACAGAGTCTACAAGGTCTCACTACACAGACTGGACTCATAGTGATACTCCTGTTTTCAGCCTCACAAGAGCTGGGATTACAGGCACGCACCACCACACCCAGTCTCAATTGCTGTCTGAGTGTGCCCAGGGAGTAGGAGAGATTGAAGCCCTGACCCCTGCACCTGCTTGCAGGTGCTTTAATCCACTGAACTATTTGGCTGGCCCCAAAACTTCACATTTGAGAGAGGTTAATTTTATGAGTATGATAATTGTGTATTGCTAATGTTGTTTTAATGAACTAGTCTTACCTTAGCAACTATGGTGGGAAGACTTCTTTGGCTTGACTGAACCCTATCAAAGTCAATCTATAATGGTACTGACTACTATAATCATAATCATACTAATAACACTGCACGTTTCCCCAAAACAATTCACAACTTTAAAATTCAACTCCTATTTGATACCTATGGACAGTCACAAATAGAAGAGTATCTGGTTTTATCTTTTCATACTGTGTCTTCCCTACGTTAATGTTCACTCTTGTAGAGTAACTTTCTTTCTTCTTTTTAATTTTATGTATTTGTTACAGGGTATCACTACATAGCTCAAACTCATAGTGATTCTCCTGTCTCAGCCTCCCCAGCACTGGGATTATAGGCATGTACCACCATGCCTGGTGTTTCAGTGGCCATGGCTGGCTCTGTGCTCCTGGGGTGGGGCCAGTGCAAAGTGGAGTGCCAGGGACTGAACTCAGGTCTTTGGGCTTGCAGCCAGGTGGTTAGACCACTGAGCTATCTCTCTGGCCTCAATAACTTTCTTGTGTTTAAACTCAAACTTTACAATCACCAGCTTTCATAATACTGCATTCTAAAATACAGTATAGAATAGTCCTTCTATCTTTTAACATTGTTCAAAAAATATTTAAAACCTGTTGAAGACATACTGCAAAACCATGATGTGTATACATGTATTATAATAAATATTCATACTTACATATTAATTTAAAATTCAAATTCCAAAAGAACAAAAAATTATGCACATATGTGCATATAAAAATTATATACATGAATATATTTTATAATTTTTCATTAGCAAAGTTCACTTAAGATTCCAAGTCATCAATATACTTCAACAATATTTCATCAACTCTCCTCTTCAAAAATAGTTGTAAATGTCTATAGCAACTCAATCTAAAGTATGAGATTATGAGGGCCACTTGGGACTGAAGAGCCAGCTTTGGCAGAGCACAGAAGGCAGGATTCAATTCCTGTTGTGCCCTGCCTGCCTCGCCCCCTGGGGTGTACTGAGGCTGAGATTGAGACTGGGTGTGGTGGCGCACACCTGTAATCCTAGCATTTCGGAGGCTGAAAACAAGAGGATCACTACAAGTCTGATCTACATAGTGAGACCCTGTAGACCCTGTGCTAAACACATTTAAAAAAAAAGTATGGCATGATTATATGGAATCATTTGGTTACCTCTCTTATGCTATCATAAGTGAGACTATCTCATGACCTCAATATAAAACTTCAAAAAGTTCGCTATTTTTACATCTCAACCAGAAGTTATTGTTTTACACTTCAGTGATTCTTAGTCACAAAATTAGACACCAGCTTCTACATTTTAGGTACACTTCTTGTCTGGTGAATATAATGATATCTGAATATTAAAGGAAAATATAAATAATATTATCTTTGCTGTGCAAATTAGAAATGCCTTTGGGATAAAAGGAGGTCTCCAGGTATTTTCAAATAAGTGGATGCAGAAGTGTATTTCATGTTTAGTTTACTTCCTAACTACTTTAAATACTATTGATCTCAGCATTGTTTATATGTAATTATATCTAGTTCACTGTATTTGAAATATTTATTTTTGATGATACTGTAAAAATTAATCAAAACCAATGGAAAAAATAAGTAACCCTTTATCAATGCTAATGAATAGCTGAATATTATTTTTATCATCTCATGTGAACATTTTAAGTTGCTGTAATTTTATTTTTATTGCTTGACATTCTATTTATTTATAATACCTTTCCTAAATTTTTTAAAAGAAATAATCGTTACTCACCAGCTATTTTAATTTTACAAAATAGTTTTCCAGAGTCTGTATTAGTAAATCACTAAGTACTACTCTAAGTTTTTGTTGTTACTGTTTTTCAAGTTTCCAATCCCTAAATAATCTTATGAAATGATGAATATGTTTACAAATGAGCATTACTCTGATACTTTCAAATGACAAGGTGTATATGCCCCCATTTATGAGTACAATAAAGTTTAGATCTGCAGGTGGCTTTTAATGTTTTAGTTTTCTTAACAACTGTAAAATTTGCTATCTCTTACCACAAAATATTAAAAAGTGATAATTCCCAGTAACAGAACTTCAAAATCTACACTTGGTGTTAAAATCAGTAGTAAGAAAGAATAAATGAGGGATACAACATGCAATAAATATTATGAATCAGAAAAAAATTGTTCAAAAGGTAATAGAAACTAGGTTTGGTGAAAGGAGTAAGGAAAGAAGGGAAAAGGAAGAAAAATGCAAGTTAGTTCTACTACTAGTGTCTCTTAGTTCACTTAAAATAAAAGAAAGGGTGTAGCTCCACACAATTAGGAATAAAAAGGGAAAAATCACAATAGATCCTGCAGAAATCCAGAAGACAACCTACTTTGAGAAACTTCACTCTGACAGGCTGGAAAATATAGAAGAAATGGACAGATTCCTAAATACATATGCAAAGCTAAATCAAGAAGATATAAAAATTCTACATAATCCAATATCAGAGAATGAAACTGAAAAAATAAAACTACCAATAAAGAAAATCCCAAGTCCTGATAGATTCATAGCTGAAATCTATGTGACCTTCAGAAAAGATATAATGTTACAACTCCTCAAACTTTTTAACAAAATGGAAAGGGAAACAATACTTCCAAAGTCCTTCCTGAAATCAAGATTACCCTCTGTTATGGTTTGTGTGTAGGTGTCCCTCCAAAGCCTCATACAGCCATGAAGTGGCTTCTAGAGTTCGTGATTAATTCATGTTCAAATGTGGAGATTATGGGTGTGAGTGATACCCTGCTCTGGGGTGGGTAATCCTCATTGCACTGTAACAGAGAGGCTTGCTAGAAGTTGCAGCTGCTGCCCCTCCCTTTGCTCTTTTCTGTTTTCTGCTGCCATAATGGTTGCCCCTCTGCCTTGGAGCCAGCTGATTATGCACCGAAACCTCCACTAATGGTGAGCTAAATAAACCTCTCCTTCTTTAATTTGGGGTGTCGGGTATTTTGTCCCAGTAATGACAGAAAAGTAACCAAGACAGAATTTGGTACCCAGAAGTGGGGTCATTGCTGTGACTATATACCTAACCATATGGATCATGAGCCTTTGGGAATGGTTTATGGAAAGAGATAGGAAAGGTTTGGAGATGTCACCTATAAGAGAAGTGCTAGAAAGCCTTCAGCTGTTCTGTATAGAAGATTCTGGTCAGAGCTCAGAAGACCAGAAGGCTGATAGAAATCCTTCATATACAGACCAGGCTGGGGAGGTTTCTGCTGGGAAGGACTGCATTAGTTGCTAGACTCCAGATAATGTGTGTTATGGCTTGACAGAAACTTTGTCTGCATTTTGCTCGTGTCCAGAGACTGAGATTAAGTGCAGCAGAATCACTAATCTGGAAAAAGAAATTTCAAGGCAGTCTAATGTTGAGGCAGTAGCATGGCTATTGATGGGGGCTTTTAGTCAGATTTATGTTGAAAATCAAGAACAAAGAACCCAGCAGGATAATTTAAAATGTTGTGAGTCTGGCCAGAAAAGAAGCTCCAATAAATCTGTGGAATTCAAAGATAAAGAGGAGAGAATCTCCATTGCTGAGAAGGAATAAGAAAATAAAAAGGATGGCCTTAGGGCATCACAGAAGTTGGCAGGCCTTCACCCTCTGCAGTATCAGATCTTAGGAGAAAGCTGCAGAGAACCATGTTCCAGAATGAAGACAGCACCCATACCAGGTTCCAGAATGGCAGCAGCATAGAGAATTTGTTCCTTTGTATCAGATTGAGAGTGTTCAGCAATCTAGGCATTCAACCCCTACAGCCAAAAGAGAGGAAAACCTGGCTACTCCTCCAGCTGGCAGCATACCTTGACCTCATCCACAAGGCATTAGTTTTAGATGCAGAGTTCTGAGGTTAAGAAGGCTTCCACCTAGATTTCAGAAGCCCGAGAGGGCTGTATGTGAAGCAGAGAGTGAGAAGCCTAACATGGAGTGGAAACCTCAGAAGTCTGAAAAAGCCAGGAATGTGTATTATCCAAGGAAAGCTGCAAGGAGGTAACAAAGCTGGCCTGAGAAAGAAGCCATGAGAGCTATAACCAGCACAAGTACCACGAGTTGGAGTCACATGGAGCTCACAATTTGCCACAGACTGCTTTAGAAATTCCACATGGAACTACAGGATTTAATGCCTGTCTTTCTGGATTTTGGGCTTGTTTTGGCCCCAATGCTTTGTATCCCATTTATACCTTTTGGAATGGTAATATTTTTCTTGTGCCACTAAATATTAAAAGTGTTTAATTTTTCATTTATACAGGGGTACACAGCTAAGAGTTTGCCTTAGATCTTAGAGGAGACCTGGTGCTTGGACTTTTCTGCAAGGCTGAAATTGTTAGACTTTGGGAACTCTTAGAGATGGACTAAAATGCCTTTTGCATAAAAGTATGGGTATGAGTCTTCAAGGGTTCAGGGACAGAATGTAATATTTTGTGTGTAAGTGTCCCCTCCAAAGCCTCATACAGTTATTTGGCAGCTTCTAGAGTTTATGGCTACTTCATGATCCAATGTGGGGATTATGGGTGTGAGTGATACCCTGCTCTGAGGTGGGCAAATCCACATTACACTGTAATGAGGGAAGAGAGGCTTGCTAGAAGCTGCAGCTGCTGGCCCTTCCTTTGCTCTTTTCTGTTTTCTGCTGCCATGAATGATTACCCTCTGCCATATGCCCCTCTGCCTTGGAGCCAGCTGAGTATACACTGAAACCTCCACTAATGGTGTGCTAAATAAACCTTTCCTTCCTTAATTTTGGGTGTCAGGTATTTCATCCCAGTAATGAGAGAAAAGTAACCAAGATACCCTCATATCAAAACCAGAGAAGGACTCACACTAAAAAGAGAACTACAGGCCAATCTCGAAACAAATCCTCCATAAGACACTAGTAAACTGAATGCAAAAATTAAAAAGATTATGCACCATGACCAAGTAAGATTCATCCCAATGATGAGGGATGGCTCAACATACGCAAATCAATAAATGTAATATACCACATAAACAAAACAAAGAAAAAAGAACACACAATCATCTCGATAGATGCAGAAAAGGCACTGGGTAAAATCAAATCCCATTTTTGAGGAAAACTCTAAACAAAAGTGGAATAGAAGGCATTTACTTCAATCTGATAAAAGTTATCTATGACAAATCAACAGCCAACATCATACTAAGTGATCAAAAACCAAAATATTTTGCTGTAAAATCAGGAATGATACAAGGAGGTCCACTATCACTACTTCTTTTCAGTATAGTTCTAGAAATATTAGCCAGAGCAATTAGACAAAAGAAAGAAATAAAAAGGAATATGGCTAGGAAAGGACAAAGTTACCTACTCTCTTTAATAAATGGTACTAGGAAAACTGGCTTTCCGTGTGCCAAAGATTAGTTCCATATCTCTCACCATGCAGTAAATTAAAATCAAAAGGGATCAAAGATCTAGTGCACAGTAAACCAGAGACACTTAATTTTCTGGAGCATAAAGTAGGTTCAACTTTTGAAGATACAGGTATAGCCAAAGACTTTATGAACAAACTCAGATTGCATAGGAAATACTACAAAGAATCAAAATTGGGATCACATTAAATTAAACAATTTCTGTACATCAGAAAACATCCATAAGAGTGAACAAACAACTATAGCACAGGAAGAAATTTTATATTACTCCTTAGATAAGGAATAACATCTATAATATACAAAAAACTCAAAAAAACAGCAGAATCTCAAATTTAAAGACCCAATCCAAAAATGAGCATCTGAAATAAATATACATTTCTCACAAGAAAAAGTACCAATAGCAAGTAAATATCTGAAAAAGAGTTCACATCATTACACCAGCTCGTTATAATAGTTAAATCTTGCAAAGAGTCCATTTGTTCATCAACAATGGATAAAGAAAACAGAATGGAGTACTATTTTGCCATAAAGGGTAAACTTAAGACACCTCAAGACCATGAAATAAAAGTGAAATAAATCAGACACACAAGTTTAAATATCATATTGCTTTTCTTGCATAAGAAACTCAAATGGTAAATAAGGATAAAATGAAAGACAGATATTATGATATAGGAAGTTGTTTAAATGGGAAGGGAAACAAAGGACAGTGGAAAGTGAAGAGAAGTAAAAGGGATTTTTTTTTAAAGGAGAACAGAAGGGGAAAAGCAAAGCTTTGAATGAGGAAGTAAGAGTGACTGAAAAGAAGGGAGTGGAATGAGGAAAAAAAGAATCAAGATTATATTATATATATAGTTTCAAATTCCCCATAATGAATGTAATCAATATGTATGACAAATATGTACTAATAAAATGTTTTTTTATTTCATTTTATTTTTGTATTTTTTAGTAAGGGTCTACAGGGTCTCACTATGTAGATTGGACCTGTAGTGATCCGCCTGTGTTCAGCCTCCCAAGAATGGGGATTACAGGTGTGTGCCACTACGCCCAGTTTCAATCACCTTCTCAGCACACCCCAGGGGCAGGGCCAGCATGGCAACCAGGGATGGAATCCAGCCACTGTGTCTGCCTAAGCAGGAAAAAAAAAAAAATTTTAAAGTTTTGGTTGAATGATTTATGGTAATTGTTCTGTGTCCTATAACCCTGAGCTATCATGCCCACCAACTCACTTCCCTCCATTCATCCTCAAAAGAATTAACAAGTAATGCAAATGCAACAATTCATGAAACAGAATACAGATACAGAAAGAATTAGCTAAACCCCTGAAAGAGACTCAAAGCTCATAAGTATATAAAACTCACCTATAAATTCCTCTTCCATCAGTAAAGTTAAAAAAAAAAAAAAAAAAGAATCTATGATTCAGATACTGATCATGGATCTGTTTCAAGTAATTTTCATTATTTAAAAAACTTTAAATTCCAGGGGCCAGAGAGATAACTCAGCAGTCTAAAGCACCTGCTTATGTAAGCTTAGGCAAAGCATAGGATCACAGTTGGATCAAAGGCACCACATGCCATGCAAGCCCTGTTCCCAGGGTGGGCTGAGCAGGCCACAAAAAAAAAATTTAAATTTCATAGCACCTTTACAACGTATTTTTCCCTCAATCATACATTTAATGTTGGCCTCAGGAACTTTTGGTCCAGTTCTCATACTTTACTGTTTTCTACCCACAAAGCTTAGAGTATCTCTGGTGAAGGTGGTATATAACAAAGTATAGAAACATTCAAAAATGTTGGACTGTGAATTGCTTCTTAATGGTTGGCCACAAAACAATGCAAGGTACGTATTAAGTTGTCCTCAAAACAATAACACAAGGCTGATTTACAGCGTGGCACATGTTCCTTACATTTGGTCATTAAAAAAGTCCTCACAGACCATAGTTAAATCATTGCCCTAGTACAAATAGATGTCAAATAGCAAGAAAAGAAAAAAGAGGAAGATACAAGAAGGTAAAATGACTGCAATAACTGTTTAAAAAATAATAATGATTAATAACAATTATCCACCCAACTCTATAGATTAGTAGTAGCAAACAAACACAATAATTCACTTCCTGGGATTCTTTATTACAATCACATGATCATTAGTTGTAATATGTTAAAGCAGATCTATACAAAATATAGGACAGTACACTGCTGGATAAATCTACAAAACACAATTTTTTTCTGCAAAATAATGGGTTTCCATTGTTCTTCACTAAACTCAAAATATTTTAATAGACAAAATGCTATTGTTAAATTTAAAGCCAAGATTAAAGTTTGTATTTAACACAAAGATCTTAAACATGGTTACACACTGGCACTTTGCTTTGTCTCAAAGATACAAAACAACTGATTTGGAAAAAAGAAATTAATAGGATGTTCAGAGCTAAGAAACTGAGAGCCAAGATAAAGGATTTAGAAGTTAAGGACATGAAGGAATTACTGAACTTGAGTGACACTGCAAAAGAGAAAGTGACTGATCTTGGGAATTGATTTTCTGTCCAGAGAAACTGAAAAGTATCAAAAGTTACCAATAAAAAGATGAACAATTCAAGATCCTATGCTTCATAATCCATTGATATTCGATGGAACTCCATATTGTTTCTTCTATGTTTATTACTACCATCTCTTGCAATTTTCTATTGTACATTCAAAACTAAAATACAGTACTTGTACTCTTTAAACTAGTAACAGGAAATGAGACTTTACATTTAATTGCAGGAAAAGTAGATTTGTAGACCTAATACAGAAATGATATATCCAAAATTTGCTTTTCCCAGCAATAGTTCATAAAATTCAAATAAACAAATGCACTAGGATATCTATAAATCATAAAAAATAGTATTTCCTATAAATTCATAAAGAAACTATATTCAAGTGTTTTCCTATTTGTATATTCCATTAGACAAATCAAAATTGTATTTATAATGAACTTCTAATTAATAGTATTAGAACATTTTTACATTTTATAGAACAAGGAAAAATGATTACATTAGTATAAATATCCTTATAATGCTTATTAATTTCTATTAAAACTTTTATCTTTCTACAAATGTCCTTTCCACTAGCCAGTACTCTTTTATAGCTAAGAATAGAACTCTTTCTCTGTTAGCACAACGTTTAACAATCAGATGATGATACTCAAATGATACCTTTGAAATTTACAAAGTTAATGCAGCCATCTCTTTTAAATATGGCCATACATACCAAATCTCATGCATATCAAATCTCAGAGTCTAGTATCTCTGCAACTTGGTATTCACTAGGGATCCATGCCTAACAGCTACATGTTTCCTCTAGATACACATTAAGAAAGTCCTAGAGTTTTCATTGGCTTCCTATAGACTGAATTTTACAATTTTTTTCTTTGGTCTCTTATATCTTGCTTTGTCTCAAAGAAAGGATGTAAAACAGAGCTGATTTTGAAAAAGAAATCAATAGGCTGTTCAGAGCTAAGATACTAAAAGCCAAGATAGAGAATTTAAAAGTTAAGGACATGAAGGAATTACTGCATTTGAGTGACACTGCAAAAGAGAAAGTGACTTAACTTGGGAATTGATTTTCTGTTCACAAAGAGACCAAAAGGTATCAAAGATTACTCCTCAAAATGTAAAATTTAGAGAAAAAGAAGAAAATGGCCTGTGATGGTGAGAAAGTTAGGTAGCAAAATAACTCAAAAAAAAAAAAAAAGCCCAGTAAGTTGTACAAATACACATATACTGAGTCTAAAGGGGACTATAAGAATTAGAAATGCCAAAAGCAATGAATACAGAAAAGTCCAAAGAAAATAATATAAAATGACTCAGACTTCATTCATATAAAGAGAAATACGAGTAAAAATCATTTTGGGATATTACTTTTTATATTTCAATATTAATAAAAGTTGAAAGATAATGTGATGTCCAGTATATGGGTGAAGCATGTACCTTCTACACTGCTGGTGGAAATATAAATTGGGATAGTTTCCTAAGCTGATGAGTTGGTAGTACCTATCAAATATACGCAGCTGTCTCTTTTTGATCTAGTGTGTAAACTTGTATTTCTGGATAAAGATTGCCCAAACATTGAGAAATGACTTTGGGAATGACAATGTAAAAAGCTCCCCAATTCATTCCCCAATGAAACTGATGAAAACTTTAAAATAATAATGACAATAACTACCTAAGTTCTCTGGAAAAGATCCTAAGAACAAACCCTTTAGCCAGCAAGATAGCTCAGTGGATTAAAGCGCCTACTTAGACAGATGCAGGGGCTGAGGATTCGATACCCCCTTCATGCCCCATGTGCTGTGCCGGCCCATGGTGAGAAGGTGACTGAGACTGGGCATAGTGGCGCATGCCTGTAATCCCAGCACTTGGAAGGCTAAGAACAGGAGGCTTACTACAAGTCCAATCTGTGTAGTGAGACCTTGTAGACTCTGTACTAAATACATTTTTTAAAAAAAGAACAAACCCATAAAGAAAAATGTCTTTTTCAGAAACCTAGGAAAATTCACTAACAAAGGTATACGTCTATGGTATCTGAACCAAGACAACTTCTTCTTTGTATGCTTCCTGCTCAAGAGAGACTCTACTCCAGAGAGCTACGGCCAAGAACAAGTGACCCTTTCTCTGTATATTATCACCAGCTCACCACTGTAGGTTTTTCTTCCTAGAAGAAAAAGTATAACAGAATATCACATCCTACTCACATTGACTGTCACTGAGGCCAAGTACAATTCAGGGGCACTTGAAATGAGAATTCATTCTTCTACCATCCCAAATTTATGAAATAGGCTCTACTCTGGGCACAGCATATTAAAAGCTACAGTCTTCATTCCAACTTGTGACACAATGGTTCCACAAAAATGGAGCCAAACAAGGATATAAAGGTATTGTCTCCCTTCTGGAGACTAATCAGTTCCAATAAGGGCTGTATTCCCAAATTGTCCCCAACACCAGCTCAAAAGCCTAAATCAGAGATTTTTTTTTTTCCCTGCAGGAAAAAGCAGAACGAGAAACAGTTCCAAACCTCTTCCAAAGCAACTGATTTCATTTACAACACATTAAAGAAGTTCAAAGTCAGGGGCACTCTCAAGAACAATGAGAATTATGGTTAAAGGAAAATGAAAGAAGTTAAACATAGATTAAAGTTGTTCAGTGGTGGCAAACCTACAGCACGAGTGTCACAGCTGTCTGTTTGCATCACTCAAAACTCTAAAAGGTTCGCCAACACTGAGCTAAACCACAGTCCTGCGGGAAGGAGCCCCTCTTGGATTGGAAAAAATATCAAACACTGATTGTGAAATGTCAAAACAGGCACAAATGAAATATATTTGTATATACAACAACTTATGCCTTAAGTCAACATTGAAATGATTGAGCAAAGAGTCATAGGCAATTAGCAGAGTTTAACAGCTGCATGCAAAGACAGAAAACAGCCCTGCCAAAAATACTGTCAGGCCCTAGGAACTGTGGGCACAACCACATTTGCCCTAAGAGTAACACCAGACTCAACACAGTGAGAAGGCAAAACAGACATCACTAACGTATAGCAAATAAACAACAAAAACAACAACAACAAAATAACAACAAACTTGGGTGTGAATATGGAGAAAGAGAACAGTAACCTGATTTACTATTTCTAAAATGTCCACTTTTCAAGAAGAAATTATAAAGCATGCAAAGAATCAGAAAATATGACCACCCACAGAATTTAACCAAAGCAGAAAATAGAGTTCTAAATATAAAGATATTGTGTTTATTAGAAGCCCTTATGTATTAGAGACTGATGATCCTCATTCAGGTTCAGAATTTGTGCACACACCTATACTAAAGTTTATTTGTAACACCAGAATCAATATAAGTAGTCATCTGAAAGCATGTACAAACTGGCAAAAAATTTGTGCCACCTTCCCAATCTGTTCCCAACCTACATCAAATAAGGTGACACTACCTTCTCGTAACAACTATCATTTTGTAAACACTTGTGTCTCTTTCAAGATTTATGCAATACCACATTTTACACAGGCTTTTGGTTGACATTTGAAAGGATCATTACTGAGCAGCTTCCTATTGTTTCTAAGTGAAAGAAGGCTGTTTTGTACCACAGGGAATAATGTGTTACATAAACTCAGTAAAATTTGAATTATATTGTACTATTGGCTGTGAATTCAATGTTAATCAGCAATAAATAGTAAGTGAATATCTTTAAACAGGACACACATAAAACATAGTTAAATGTTGATTTGCTGACAAAACTGTTATGACCAAAAGCTCACAAGAACCTAATCCTTGATTCTCCCTAGGAGAAATGGCTGTGTCTGCTAATTCAACTTTTCAAAAATTTTATAGAACATAATTATTATTAATAAATAGAAGTGACTATAACTATGAAGTAATTATAGGAAAAATAGTATGTCTGGAGTTTGCTGCAAAATAATCCAATGGCAGAGAAAGCAGAGGAACATAATTTTTTAAAAATTGAAAAAATAATAAGACAGAAAGATAAAGAAAGGATCACAGAAATGGCAAATGATGTCTCTCCTCTAGAAGGTTCATTCTCCTTCTTGGAAAAAAAATAGAGGGAACCTATGATCACATTTCATCCCATGGATGCCTCAGGAAGTAACAAGGATACTTCAACCAAAGACTTAATTCTAATAATCTAAAGGGAAAAAAATGATGAATAAAACATATAAGCAGCAGGAACACAAAACGATTACAAAGGGCCAGCCAAATAGCCCAGCAGATTAAAGTGCCTGCAAGAAGGCACAGGGGCACGGGATTCAATCCCCGGGCCTACAGCATGGCCCTACCCCTGGGACACATTGAGACAGCAATTGAGACTGGGCATGGTGATGCATGCCTGTAATGCCAGCTCTTGGGAGGCTGTAAACAGGCGGATCACTTTGAGTCCAATCTAGATCTAGTACTGAGACCCTGAACACCCTGTAAACCCTTCCCTAAAATACAAAAAAAAAAAAAAAGAGAGAGAGAAAAATTATTATAGTATTTTAAGGATCACAAAATTAAATATATTCAGGCATGTATCACAGATTCTTAACAAATCAAACTCCAAAAAATATTAGAATAACCCCTGGGCTTGAAACTTCAGGAAAAAGGGAAAGAAAAGGTATCTAGATACTTAGCCTCTCATTTAGCAAATGCAGTAGAATCCATTTAATAGGAAAGTGTTTTAACTGTTACACAAATGTACCTGGAACTACTATACAGTAAATGTCTGATAAGCAGCACCCAGAAATACCATTTTTAATGACCAACAATAAGCTCAATAATCTATATTTAAACCACAGGGCATCCACTATAGGATAATAAGGCATATATGTGAAATTACTCAATCTATTACCAAGTACTTACTTAATCTGGCAAGGTCATCCAAGGCTTTCATGTACAAAATGCAATTATTTTAGGGGAAAAGTGAGTTGGGCCTAAAAATTTCCCTGTAGGAGCAATTTATGGAGTAAAATAACAAACAATAGGGACTTCGATTTTTAAAACCAAGCTAAAACACCTAAAGACAAATGTATACACACCCTTTCATTAATTCATGCCATTGTTTTCTCTTATTTGCAAACTCTCCAAATATGACAGAACATGACATATAGGAGAATGGGGCCTGCCTATACTCAGTAAATTAGCACCTCTTGCAATGAATCCAGTAACTATTATATTCTGTTCCACATTCATTTAGAAGTCAAATTAACCTCTTTAGAATATTAATAACAAATACACTCAACAAACAAAATATTCATGAAAAATAATTTGGGAGCTCACCTTTCCACAACCAAACTGACAGCATGTGTAAGATCTGGGCTTGTTACTTGGAGACGTTTCCACAAAGACCACACAAATTCTTTATCAGCCTTAAAGAAATGAAAGCTATGTTAAGTGCAATGTTTGGTACCAATATCAAAGACACTACATAAATTTAACAACACAATTACTTTCTTCCTGCTTCTTTAATTATGAATTCTTTAAGGCACAGTAGGAAAATTTTATTTGAAAAAGCTCTCACAATGATAACCTATATTTAGTTTTAATATTTCTACTATCCCCAATTTGGGGTACAAATGTTGAAATACTGATTTGTTTTCCAAAAGGAAACTGCACGGCAACCACTGCTCCATTTTTCAGCTCTTCCTCTGAGCCAATTCCATTAAAAAAAAGAGTTGCCTAAAATCACTGTCTCTACTTCCTTACTTCCCATTCATGTACTTTAAGTCTTCTAATAAGATTTCCATCTTCACCATTGGTAAAATCACTCTTAAAAGTCCTCTACTCTGCCAAATCTAATAGACACTGCACAATTTCAATCCTACTGTCTGTATTGGTTGTTATTAGCTCTTATTTGTCAGTTAAGAATCAAGTTGGGGAAGTTTCTAAAAAATAGTGATGATCTA
The DNA here is from genome assembly GCA_002564285.1 of Tympanoctomys barrerae. Lineage (NCBI taxonomy): Eukaryota > Metazoa > Chordata > Mammalia > Rodentia > Octodontidae > Tympanoctomys > Tympanoctomys barrerae. Next base: position 5,244 of record NDGN011405393.1, on the reverse strand, counting down.
GAAATTCAGAATAATTAGTCTTAAGATCCAAGCATCTATACAGTATTTTCGGAAATTTCCTCACATGAATCTGTGTGCTCAAGTCTGACAAAGAGTGCCCTGCTGTGTATAAGTCCCATGGTTGACACACTAATTTTTCACTGAGATCACCACATTTTTATCTCTGTTTGCTTGACTAACTGGTCTAGACTTCTCTCTCCAGCTGCCTCCATGACAATTCGCCTGGAATACCTAACACCTTAAAGTTAGACTTTGTCTAAAGAACAATTCTTCATTCCTTCACTCTCACAAACCTGCCAATCTGCATCTCAGAAAATGGCCCCACTATCTACTCATTTGTTCAAAGACCCAAAATGTAGACGTTAATCTTAGGTGGTCTTTCTTTATGCTTCGTAACCAAACCATCAGAAATGGTCTTATCTGCAAAACAGATCCTAATTCTGATAACTCATCACTTTCACTACTGTCACCCTAGGCCAAGCTAATTCCAACTCTTGCCTAGCTCCTTACAACAGTTTTTAGCTTTACTGCTCAGAACTTCCCAGGATTCCCCCTAGACTAGGAAGCAGTACAAACTTTTTAACAAGGCTACAAACCCCCACACAATGTGGCTGTAAACACACCTCTCCAGCCTCATCTGTCCCTCTGTCCTTTCCCTCACATAGATTTTGTTGCTCTATTAAAACTAGCATCTTTGTACATAATTACTATTTACTAGGTTTTTATGGATTATGCCTTTATTTCATTCATGTCTGCTTAAATACCACCACCTCAAGAGAAGCCTTTCCCGGCTATTGTATTTACTATAGCTACCAAAATACAAATCTCTGATAACCCCTTACCTTGTTTCTTTCTGGGTATGTGTTTGTTTGTTTTGGGAGGGCTTTCTGATTGGTTTTTGTTTTGTTCTGTTTTGGTTTTGTTTGGTTTTGACAGACTTCATTTATTAGTTCTATATTTGGCTGTTTGAGTTTACTCTTGTGGTAGATACCTCAATTTGTACCTGTCTCCATCCATTTTCTTTTAGTTGTAGAAAATATTTTCTCTCCTTGCTGGCCAACTATCACTATGGCCTCTGTTATCTATGGCTATGCAATTCAAATTCTGCCAATGAAATAAAAATGTTGCTAGAGCTTAGGTAAATCTTAAAATTAGATTTATGTCTACCAAGTGGCTTATAAATACTTTTTCTCAGTACTTTGCTGCTTATTTAATTTACATACTCAAATGTATCCATCTTTTTCATTATGGCTAATGGATTTTATGTATGAGTTGGAAAGTCAATCTGTATTCCAAGATTTAAAATATATTTATCAATATTTTCTTCTAGAATCTTAACATTATTTCTTAGTTGATATTATATGTATTTATAGTATATATGATATATAGCAGAATGGCTACATTAAGCTAATTAACATACCCATTAGCTCATATAAGCATCTTTTTTTCTGAGTGAGAAAACTTAAAATCTATTTTCTCACCAATTTCCCAAGTATACAATACACTGTTATTCACCATAGACTTCATACTATACAATGGGTCTAGAAATTTGAAAAAAAAAATAATAAATTCCTTGGCGAAAAATAACATGTCACAAATGGGCTGTGGAACTAAGTGATAGTTTTGTGAGTATTTTAGTTATTCAAATGCTGTATTATTTTCAAAGTGGATTACACCTCTAATTACAAAAGCAAATCAATGGGCTCCCACACAACAATAATGAATCCACGGACAAAGAAATCAGGTAAACAATTCCATTCACGACATGAAAAAAAAAAAAATGGTATTTAACCTACACAAAGAGTAAAAGATTTCTACAATAAAATGCATAGAACTCTGAAATAAGAAACTGAAAAAGATATTAGACAATGGAAAGTCCTTCCTTATTCAGAGGTTGAAATGTTAAAAATGTTAAAATGACCATATTTTCAAAAGTGATTTACAGATTCAATAGAATTCTCCATTAAAATATCACCAACATTGTTCACAGAGCTAAAAGAAAACAAAAATTAAAATTCATATGGAATCAGAAAAGACCCAGAATAAGCGAAGCAATCTTGAACAAAAAGAGTAATGCTGGAAGCATCACAATACTGCATTTCAAGTTACACTACAAAGTCACAATAACAAAAACATGATATTGGAACACACACAAACACACACACAACACACACAACAGAGAAGTAAACAAATGGAATAGAACAGAAGAAACAAACAATCAAACACACATCCATCTGATTTTTGACAAAGAGAGCAAAAACATACGCTGTTGAAAAAAAAGCTTTTTTAAAAAACAAATAATGCTAGAAAAACCATATATTCACATGCAGAAGACTTACATTCAACAATAAATATCTCCCCCCAAAAAAAGATAGAACTAGTTTTCCAAACTATTCCAGATATTATTAAACAAGAAAACGACTGCCAACCACATTGTTTTTATATTTCCCTTTTTTGGGTACTTAAAGATGTTCTTTTAAAAAAAATTAGAAATAGCTGAGTGTAGTGGCACATGCCTGTAATCCTATCACTCCGAAGTCTAAGGCAGGAGGATTGTTGAGAGTTCAAGACCAGCCTGGGCTACAAAGTGAGCTCATGGCCAGCTTGAATTGCATAGTGAGACCCTGCCTCAAAAAGACAAAAATAAAAATGAGAAATAAAAATCTCTAATACTCATTGTAATAATTCTTTATTCTTATTACAGAATTTCCAGAGCCAAATAATTTAAAATTGCAAATTAATAGGGCTCCTAACCCTTTGTACAATGTTTACTAAACTCAGCACATGAAACAGCTGACTAAATGCTAGTTGATTTGGGTTTGTATTTCCTTTGAGGTAGACTGATTTTTCTCTTTTATGCATCAGCTTCAATGAAAATGACACTATATTCAAATACAAGCATCCCAAAACGGCCTTTCTTCACGAAGTACCTATTCTCCAGACACTTGGATGAGTGTTGGAAACATAGGAGGCCTTCAATTGACCTCTACTGGTGTAATGAAGTCAACAAACATCCAAAAACTATTTCTTACATTTAAACCATTCTATCAGAATTCAAGGAAAGCTACAGGAGATATTTGCAAAGTATGACATGATATAGCCATTTAGGAAAGTATCATTTTTAAAAACTACACAAGAAGATTTACCTATTAGGAAACAGCTACTAACAGTGGGAAGAGTCTACAGAAAATAGCCACAAATTCATATTTTTTAGCACACCTAAATTTCTCACATAAATAAATCTGGCTTAATTCTCTCATATTATTAATACCAATTATCATCTTCTTGCAAAAAGATATTTTCATCATTAAGTTTGCTAACATGTATTTTATCTTATACTCCTAATTTTTTTAAGCTGAAATTGGCTTATAGGATTAGTGACTATTATCTGACTGTTACCAAACAAAAGTCAAGTTTATAAACACTAACTTTTTTTCAAATGGCATCATATAAATCGTGTTAAATGTGCATTTATCAATATTTCCAGCATCTTTTGTCACAAGCTAAATACATCCTTGAAGGATACAATTAAAATTAAGAATATGATAAAACTAAATTCTAAATCAAAAGAAATAAGGCATAAATGTCATGTACTCAAAATTAACCTCTGGCACATCCTTGAAAACTCATTGAGAGAAGCTACTCTCAGAAGTTCAACTACTATCCTAAGCATGTAGTGTCCTTGCTAATTTGTAGGCCTTCTGGGGGGGGGGATGTAATTATGTAACACAATCACCAAGTAGGATGAAAGGTTCTTGTTAAGAGAAATGCATTTTTATTACATATTTATTCTGAGACATTCCTTCGGAGTCAAGTGCTACACAGAATCACTCCTTTCTCTTCTCCAATTGCCTAAAATTGAATTTCCATTAAGTAATGTGTGGACACAAACACTAATCTAAATGAAGCTACCACACATAATCACCAACTAATCAGCAGAGTTTGGTTTCCCATTAGGGTTATGAAGTTAATTTAGACCTGAATAACACTCACTCTCTGCTTTTATTCATTCATTCATTTCTTGGTGCTGGGCTTGAGCCTTAGGCCTAGCCTATATTAGGCAAATGTTCTATCACTGACTGAGTGATATACATTTGCAACCCTGAACAGCATTTTTTTAAAAGTTTACAAAACAGGACATTCTTTCTGAAACCATATGTGTGTTTTCTTACTAGGCTGAGATGTAAAATGAATTTCTTAGCTTTGTTTCCAAATTCTAGTAATTTAATAGTTTCGTCAGGTGTTGCTTTCTAGCTGATAAGTGGAATAAAAGACTGTAAAAATGAGTGTTTAATCACATTCTTTTTTACAAAATAATTGGGAGTTCAGTATTTTCCTATTTCCCAAAAGCAAGAGGCTGAAGTGATTAAAGTTTTACGGTGTAGGATACTCTTAACTTCATTTGACATTACTGAAATGAAAAATCTTAAATTCTAAGACCATCTCAATATTTTTACCCTGCATACAGTACCGGAACCATCTTCCTGACCCAGATCTATCCAGGATGACAAAATGTAATAGTGAACAGACTCAAGGGAAGGCATTCAATAGGCTGTTTTCAATAAATAGATGTCCTTAGTCAAGGTAGGCATGAAAGTAGACATTTCAGCTCCTTAGCCAGTTAAGGTCAGAACTATGGAGGGAAATGGGAAAATGTAGAAAATTTGGGCAAAAAATCTCCAAATTACGACTGCTTCATGACTTCTCATCTTTAACCAAGGAAGGTGGGGTCTGCTGGAGAAAATATTTTAGTTCATCAGTCTTTCATTTATCCCTCTGCTCCTTAACCAGTGAAAAACAATGGGAAAAATGAAAATGGCCAGCCACAGGCTTACCCAACTTGTTTAAGCAAAGGTGTATTAAACCACTGTCCTGTTAGACCCCTGATCCAGTCAACAAGGACCTGTAAAAGGGGCAAAATAACCCAACGAAACAAACTGCAAGAATGAATTTCACGAATTGTTTTATTAACCTAAACTGCTACTGTACAGTGACTTTGACAGCAACTACTGTTAGGTGAGTTCTGGACATTTAAGGTCCTGGCCCCTTGAAAAGCGGGTGGAGGCAGACCCAAAGGAACACTAAATTGCTGGGTCAGGCGTGGCCACAGCATATACAACATTTATAAGTAACAGGAAAGTAATGTTAAGGCAAATGCTTTTCATACAATCATCCAAAACGAGAATTCCCTCGTTCAAGGACCATGGCTTGCCTCCCGCCTTGCAGCGGCACGTGCGGGGCGGG